>JAAMXK010003921.1:0-15422 GCA_019693575.1 Thalassiosira oceanica | reverse complement strand
CCGACAGCAAGACGATAACGAAGGAATCCGTCTTTGTCGACGCGAGTTGGTGGGACCTCTTCGTCGGATTCCGGCGAAGAGGGCCTATGCCTTCGGATCTTTCGTACGCCGTCGAGTCGCGGACATTCGATGTCGGAAGATCGTTGGTCTCCTCGGCCGGCACACATCATCAGGTAAGTAGATAGTAAGCTTGCCGCCTGGTATGACGGCCATGAAAAGGCCGATCCTGTGTCGGCGGGCCCGTTGTCATCGCCAACAAGGCCAAAAGGTGCGTCGGCTTGAGGTTGCTTGCTCTATCATAAAGGTAGCTAGGAGAGCTTTCAACAGCCGTTTGACGACGAAGGAATCCGACGATGCCAACGCAAGGGGGCTCGCCCTCTTCCCCGGATTCCGGAGATTGGTGCAGATGCCTTCGGATCTCCGATGATACGCCCTCGCATCAATCATGGATCCGTTGGCTCGGCTCAAAACTGCTTGCATCATCAAGGTAGATAGTCAGCTTTGAAGTAGGGAAAGCTCAGCTATCCGGGGGCCGCCGGAGACCGCCGGTGGCTCGGCACGAAGGCCGTGGCAATAATGCCGATACGATTCCGTGGCAGCGGTTCCGATCCGGGCCCGTTATTATCATCGCCAACGGGCCAAAAGGTTTGTTCCTCGGCGAGGCTCAATGTTGGCTACTACCTCTAGGAGTGTCGCGAAATGGCACACTCAGAAAAAAAGCCCCAGTTTGGTCGGATTTGATATATTTTGTCCGGTAGACTCTTGGTCATGGACTTGGCGAAAAAATTTGCAGAGTTTACGCGCGTTTCAAGGCAGGTTGCTTACCCATGTACCCAGCGCCGGTCGATAGCACGCTAGCTAGCGCTAGCTAGCTCGGCGGTTGGTTTTCATGAGACTGATGAACTTTTTTCCTGTGTGACCTTCTCAGACTCGCGGGCGGTGTTCGGGGCGACGACGGGGTCTATCCGGCTTGGCCGAGTGCCCTCTGCACGCCGACGGGTCCATTGGGTCGGTCCGTGGCCTCCGTCGACCTCAAACAACCATCGATGCACCGTTGGGCGTCGATTTGTCCGCTCCGATGTGCTCGCGATCCCGTCGCGGGCCGTTTTTCCTGAGTGACCGACCTGTCACTTTCCCCCCCCTCGCTGACGTCGCCAGAAACCGAATATCGCGGATCCGGACGGCCCCCCGTCCTGGCGAAGGGGATGGTCCAGGGGGGGATGCCGCTCGATATGCGATGATGTCCTCTGTTGAGACGGCGGCGAAGGAGTTTAACGACTTGGACGGTCAGTCGGTCGCTCTACTAGCTATCGTACGGTAGAGTTTGAGCGTCGCGTGTCGGTTCCTACAGCTCGCGGGTCACGCAGGAAAAAAGTTCATTGACCTGCCAGTCTTCTTTTCGATAGCACGCTCGCCAAGCGTACGAATATATACCATTAAATTTTGGCGATGTTGAAAGCATGCGGCTCTTTAGAAAACTGTTTTGAAATGCCACAAGGACTGCAAAATGGGATCCTGACTTGTTGGCCCGCGGGGCATAGGCGGCCAGGCGGAAGAGACAGTAGGGCCGAAGACAACCCTTAGGCATCCACAGCTCTCCTGGAGCGTGAACACACGCTCTACATCGCCCCTAACATTGGGTCCGCCATAGTTTCGACAGCGCGTTGAGATCATAGCGACGAGATCAATTGAACGCTCTCCCGGAACGAACACGCGCCTTTTTGAACATACTATACTGATGCATAAGATTAGTGAATTTAGTTGTTAATTTGAAGGCCTGAGAAGACGAAATTAGCTACCAGGGCGACAGGGTGGACAGAACTTGCATGCTTCGCACATGCTTCCAGTCCTTTTTAGGTAAGCCCTGTGCGGTTCGGTCGTCTTTTCCCTTGTTCGGTCCAATCCCGTCGCCAAAGAAAAAGTGAAGCGTCTTCCTTTCGTCCGGCCGATTCCTCGGTCGCGCGACAATTAGGGTTACATTTATGCGGGCGCCGAGAGCCTCTTTGGTTGGCTGGCCAACGTTGGCACTTGGTGGGCTCTCGCTACTTGTCTAGAAGAGCCTGAGCTCTGAGGCAAAAATTTGGTGGGCACACCACTTACCCACTATAATGAAACCCTCTAGCGACAATAGTGGGCTGTGGCCAGCTGTGGCCCTTTTCTTTCTGTCCACAACGGTATCAGTTGGTGATATCCCTATTTTCGTAGGGAATTCGCAGATGGGAAACAACACAGGCACAAATGGAAGCGTCTTTGTCCACCACAAAGGATTGCCGGTACCTATTCGCGTGAAGCCTCGGGCCCGGTTCTTTCTTTGCTTTCTCTAGTTTTTGCAAAATTGCAAAACAGAAAAGCTACTTCATGAGACTCTGTCGCTATTATGCCCTGCCGTCTCTACGCATACTATCTTACAATTGATATCGCGCGGCGGAAGGCCCTACAGACATGAATGCGAGATTGGAAGGAATCGGAAGAACCTGAAGCCGCAAAGGCGTTTATTGTACAATCGTTGTCGTCAAACGTAACCGTAGGGGCCGTATTGTGCGATAAAAGCCGGACGACACAGCAACTCGACGTATTGTACGGGCACGAGGGATCATCACGTTAAGCGAGACCCATTCAACCATGGATCGCCCTACGAGTCGCTCCCAAAAGCAAACACCGAGTTGTCTCCGCTACGTCGACCACTCGTACCGTGACTACTCTCAATACATTAAATCAGGCGGAAAGATCATCAGGCACAAGAAGAGCACGAACAACTTTCCTGCGAGGCTCCACCGCATGTTGTCGGACGAGGGTCACTCTGACATAATAACATGGATGGTAAGGTTGTTGATCACGGACATCGCCGAGATAACGTCGAGCCCCCGAGAGACACCCCCGAGAGACGCTCACATACTCACCTCATTCGTTCCCACCCCCGTCCGAAAGCCGCATGGCCGCGCGTGGAAAGTGTTGGATAAAGAAAGACTCCTCAAGCAAGTCCTGCCGAAATACTATGTTTGCAGCAAGGTAGAGTCATTCACGAGACAGTGAGTTATAATGTCCGCAGCACGCCATTATGAGCACGTGGTAGGTCTGAATACATTCTTCGAACGCACACAGGCTGAGTGGATGGGGATTCAAACGCCTTCACAGCAACGGTCCCGGTAAGTTCATCAGAATATGTCCGAAACCCAGAATACCTCCATCTGGAGACTTGCTAATTGACCCACATTTTTTTACATGAAAGACTTCGGATGCTATTATCACGAGTGTTTCCTTCGTGGTATACCTCAAATCACAAGTCTCATTCGCCGGCTGCCGCCTGGAGGGGGAAAGAAAATCCCGCTGAAAAGCGAAGAGCCCGACTTTTACAAAATGTCAATATACTTCCCATTGCTGCCAGACACAATTAAGCCCAATGAGGAGCTTCCAGAGCCGAAGTCACACGAGCAAGCCACAGAAAAAAAGTCGCCAGGAGTTTCGCCAAATGCGATGCTGAGAATGCCATCGAAACCATCGATTACGGAGAAGTTCGATTCGTCTGTCTACGCGCAGAAGGGCTCACGAGATGCGATCCCGCGTACTATGCGCACAGGAGCTATGCCATCCAGCACAGGGAATTTCGAGCTTTCGGGGGTCCTGCGAGATGCAATGCCGCGAGCACCAGCACAGCCCCCGAACCAGGTGATTCGTGAGCCTCCGGTAGTCTTTACAAGTCCGCTAAAGTATTCGATCAGTAGAGATTACCTCGAAAGGGCGAAGGTAGACGCCATCGAAAGAGCGAGGGAAGACGCCAACAAGGCGTTCGCAAGGGGATTCGTGCCCGATTACAATATCCTCGTGAACAGCATGCCCACTGAAGAAGATCAAGTCGCAATCCAAATGAATTTCCATAGTAATATGAGCCACCCCGGGCAGGGAGAACACCACGCCCCGTTTGGACTTCCTCGCGGGATACAGCGTGACACGCTTCATAATGATTGGTTTGATGGTCGTGAAAGAGTCGTTGCTCTCAATCATGACGTTGTCAACGGCCAGTACCTTGCCTTGTCGTCTACAACGCCTTTCTTCAACCCAGCCCTGCTTGAGTTCACGAAATACCCTACAGCACAACATGACCAGAATCAGATGTGCACTTCACACCACGAGAAGCCATCCAGCAAAGTGATCCATGGGAAATTCACCAAAGAATCCGCAGTGGAAGATTCGACAGCAAGTCAGCCTTTTCATGTGCAGATGCACGAGAAACTGTACAAAAATTCAGGCAAGCGCATGCCAATTCATGGCCGTACCCCCGCCTACAGTGGAGAGAGGGGCGGACTAGATTTGTTGTGTTTGGCCGGAGACTTGACACAGGCCATCCATAATAATGGTCAAGAATAAGAAAGATAAGTTACTACGTATCATTATATTCTAAGCACTACCCTACTGGACCATTCCGGCTTCAATATCGTCATTCAAGTCCTCAGGATGTGGAGCGCTGTAATCGTCTTGGCTTATGCATGTGCCATATCCAGCTCGCGCTGTAAACAGCTCCTCGAGCAATGAGCCATCTGTTGAATCAATGATGTGCGCCCTCTCGACGCCTTTATCGATCGCATGAGTGGCCCAGCCCATTTTGAGAAGCATGGCTTGCTGGTCTTCGCTCAGATGCACTGACGCGTCCTCCCAGTGCGGAAAGCCATTCTCGTCAATCAGAAGTCCATAGTGAGAAGTTATCTGATTCACGTTAGACCTTTGTATCATCTGTATTCTCTGGCCTTGATCCGCATCATCACTGCCGCCCTGCAGCACCATTGGATGGGACGAGAAGTATACTAGCTTTGATGCTCCGAGCGAGCCTGCCGCGAAAGCTGCCAACGCCTCGGAGTGAATATTTAGCGCCTCGCCATCCTTCGTGAATCCAAGGGGCGTCAGGAGTACGACGTCGTTCCTCGCGTGAAACTTAGCGATCTTGTCTATCTGAAGATCCGTCGGGTAGCCCGTCAGCTGAATGTACGAAATAAGCAAGTGAGCATTTCAGTCAACCGGAAAGCACTGCAAAAAATCAAAAAATCAGCGACCTTGAAATCTACGCCATCCACGGACCCAAACTTCTCCCCAGTTACGAAGCAGCCACTGACAACATTGATATCTGCGCCCTTGCTTCGTAGGCTGCGATTGAGAAGACGTTCCACCTCAAAGCGGCAGAATCCAGCCTCTTCCTCGACAATTCGCAATGATTCCTCACTAGTGGCGCGGACACCAAGCCTCCTCGAGCCAAAACCATCATCATAATCCCCTGGACCGTGCATTTGCTCGAGTCGTTCCCTGACCTGTTGTCTACACCCGATCACAATAACGATCTTCATCCCGAACAGCCACGTCAAAGCAATATCGTCTACGACAGAGTTGAACTTGACAGCATCGCTTATCAAATCACCGGGTAAATGGAAAACAATCGTCGACAGCCGGTGGTTGATTATGTATGGTGACGAATCCCTCAGCAATGAGACGAACGGATAGTCGCTCGGAAGGACACAACTGCCTTGGTCTAAAACGTCTTGAGTACTGCCTATGCCTGCAGTGCACATGGAAACAATCTCGAGTTCGCTAGGGTCAGTAGCAAGAGCATCAAAAGGCTGATCTTTTGTATCGACTAGAGCTGGCTGGACAGGCGAATCAGGTGAGGATTCTTCCGCAGGACTGCCTTGATCTCGAGGGGTTTGAGAAGGCGAAATGGTAGAATCTCCATTGACCCTAAGACCGCGCGACCGTTGATTGAATTTTGCCGTCTCAATCTTGGCCTTTTCCACTGCCAACTCCTGCTCGACGCGTCCCTTGACTAGTCTATCCTGATCTTCCATCCAACGGCTCTTTTCGGCCGCGATGGCTCGTTCTCGCTCAAGTTCACTTTTCTCTTGCTCAGCCTTGAGCTTGGATATCTCAGCATCGACGATTGCTCTCTCCTCGGCAAGAAGTATATCGATCTTTCGTTTCATCTCAACTTTCTGCTCTTCGAGCCAGCGTGATTTATACCCATCAATTTCACGAGACTTCTCGGCGTCTCGATTGGCTTGCTCGTCTTCCAAACGCCGTCTTGCACGTGCCAGCTCCGACGCTAGCCGTTCCTGAATGAGCTTCTCCTGCTCTTCCTCGCGCTCGGCGTCCTTTCGTGACTGTTCTTGCTTCATTCTATACAAGTCTGCTGCAATCTTCTCACGTTCCGTGGCGATTTCTTGGTCGACCTTCTCCCTCATCACCTTTTCTTTGGCCTCGATCTCCGCAGCTACGAGCCTTTCGATGGCTTGTTTTTGCTCCTCGGCCTTTCTGGCCTCGTCATTTGCCTGTTGTTCCTTCAATTGATTGATGTTTTCTTCCATCTTTTCACGTTCCAAAGCAATTTGTCGTTCTACGTTCCTCTGAGTGATCAGCGACTGTTCTTCTTTCCAACGGGCTCGTTCGCGGGCATCATTGCGCTCCTTTGTAGCCTCATCTCGCCTATTCTGTTCTTCGTTCAACTTATTAGCCCGTATCAAATTGGCCACCTTGGCTTTCTCCTCTTCAAGACGGCTTTCGAACGTCCGCGCTTCCCTTGTCCTTGATGCCTCGAGATCGAAGACCTTCTTCTCGGCCTTGGCAATTCCAACTTTCCTTTGTCTACGTTCATCGTCCATCTTTTCGGATAGCTGCGCAATCTTCTTCTCTGCCTCGACGAGCATGGCAGAGATCTTGGCATTTTCGCGTGCTAGTCGCTCTTCCCTGGATCTTGCCTCTTCAACTTGTTGCTGAGACTCAGCCAACTGTCGCCGCTCCTTCGCCAGCATCTCGTCCAATCTACGTTTCATTTCCCGTGAATCTACATTCACATCTGCATCTGAACCTCGGGGTTCTTTTTCAACTCGTATCTTGCTGCTGCTGCTGCTGCTGCTAGTCCTAGCCACGCCATTTCCTTTTTTCAGTGGAACTTTCTTGTCCAGAGGCATAGACCCAGGTACTTTTGTATACACTCTAGACGAGGTAGTTCCATAAAACGAATCCCCCGAAAATATCTTGCCAATTTCTGGTTGTTTGGCGGCACTTGCTGCTCTGGACGCTGGTCGCTCAGCTCCGGGATCACCAGCAACACTCGGGGTGTCATCGTACTCGTCGTCTACCGATTCTTCGGCGTCTTCACTCTTGACATCAATCGCATCGTCATCATTGTCAAGCGATTTAGACTGCACAGCACGCGGCTGTGGAGGGGTGAAAGCCTGGGGCTTGAAAGAGCCCCCGCCCGTCGATTTCGTCACTTGATTCGGCGGCATTTGGCCAAACTGAGTACTCTCGACGCCAACAGTTTCCTGCTCGTCGGAATCATCTGTGGAATCATCTTTAGTCTTCTCGTTGAAATTCGTTTTAGGGACAGGCGTGTCTTTCTTTGGAAAGAAGCTACTTGATACAGGCACTTGTTTCTTCATTAATGGCGTGCTCCCGAAATTCTTCTCGCCTCCTGTTGTACCAAGTTTGGACCGCGACTCGGCACCCTTAACGAGACTTTTCTTGAAGGTAGTTTTCATCGGCATCTTGGGGAGCTCTAGCTTTGTCGGGCCGCTCTGAGTTCCAAATGACTTAGATAACTTGGGCTGTTTGATATCCTTGATAGAAGGTGCCTTCGGAAAAGAAGTCGCTCCTGCGCTCTTCTGTTGTCCTACGCCAAACGATTTCTTCCCGAAAGGTGAAGAATTTGCATTACCCTCCCGAGACTTATTGTCGGCTGCTTCTTTAGCCTTGAAGGTCAACTTAGGCGGAGAAACGATCTTGCTGCCAGGAATGCTAGAGGTACCCGACGATTTAACTACGCCGAACTTGTTGTTCGTGAAGGTTAAAGTTTTCTTCGTTGGAGATTCAGTATCGGATTTCAAGTCGATAATTTGTGACGATTTTTTCATGAAAGGAAGCCCCTTTTTAAATGGCGCTTGTGCTTGTGACGAAGCGATGGACAAAGATGTTGACGCCTGCTCTGACTCGTCATCAGAAGTTGACGAGGCCTTGAACTCCGAGTCGCCAACTTCGGTTGACGGAAAAGGTGGTACAATTGACTTCACTGGCAGCTTTGACTTGATTTTGGAAATGTCTGAAAGTTCCTTCTTCCCCAGCGGAGTCGAAAAGGAGGTCTCGCCACTTGTTGTCTCAACACCCTTGGCAGGAATTTCGTTTTTAGTGGGAGTTTTGTCCCCAGCGGACTTCTTGGGAGCACCACCTAAATAATCAAGAGATTTTCTTCCTCCGAGTGTAGCCGATTTCACTTCGGTGACAGACTTGACTGTGTTCGAAGTAAAGGACGAAACGTACGGCTTGGCCTCAGCTCCCTTGGCCACCTGCATGCCACCCTCAGCCGACAACTCTGCAGGGGGGTTGAAATATTCATCTTTAGCCTCGGCGTAACATTCGTTGCACGTCATTGCAAACCAAAGACATACCATCGCCTTTTGCCCTTAAGTCGCCCCCCTTCGCATTGTCAGACTGATTTGCTTGCTTTGTCTCAATTTTTCTGTAAGGAGTCATTTTTACTCCAAAACTTTTTGAGACAATCGACTTTGATCCGATTTTCTCCACTCCACCGACTGCTATATCGAGGTCGACTCCATTGCCTTTAGGAGTCGTGTTCGCCTTGGACTCGACCTCATTTAGCGGTCCCGATGGACCAATCTTGGTCTCCTTGCCAAGCGCGGCAGCAAACGGCTTCGGATCGAACTTCTTCACCGGAGCGCTGATCTTGGAACCAAAGCTAGAAGGCTTCGGCTCGAACTTCTTCATTAACTTATCAGGGTTGTCTCCCTCGCGCTTCTGACTCGACAAGAAACTGCCAGTCTCAGCCTCGGCCCCCTTCAAGCCAACCGCACTTGGAGGCCCGATCTTGGCGGCAGTCTTACCGGGCGCAGAGCCAAACGGCTTGGGCTCGAACTTCTTCACCGGAGCGCTGATCTTTGACCCGAAACCAACAGCCTTTGGCTCGAACTTCCTCACTGGCGCAACCTTGCCGCCTCCCTCGATTTTCTGGCTGGGCAAGACAGTGCCAGTTTCAGACTCGGCCCCCTTCAAGCCAACCGCACTTGGAGGCCCGATCTTGGCGGCAGCCTTACCGGGCGCAGAGCCAAACGGCTTGGGCTCGAACTTCTTCACCGGAGCGCTGATCTTTGACCCGAAACCAACAGCCTTTGGCTCGAACTTCTTCACTGGCGCAACCTCACCGCCTCCCTCGTTTTTCTGGCTGGGCAAGACAGTGCCAGTTTCAGACTCGGCCCCCTTCAAGCCAACCGCACTTGGAGTCCCGATCTTGGTGGCAGTCTTACCGGGCGCAGAGCCAAACGGCTTCGGCTCAGAACCAGAGGGCACGTCCTCGCTTTTGTTGACACCCGGCGTTTCGCTTGACTCGCCTACCGTATTGCCTTTCTTCATTCCCGACAAGAATGTGCCCGACTTCAGATCTAGTTTCCTGATACGAGACTCGCCAGCTTTGCCTATACCAATTCCACCTAACGACTTGCTCTCGAACTTGTTAGGGGCCTTAACAATTTTCTTGACACCGCCGACCATAGACTTTCCCATAGATTTGGAGGGGCCAAGGGTGGCCTTTCCCAGTGACTTGCTCACGAGACCGACCTTACCGACGGACTTGCTTGCGATGCCAACTTTGCCCATTGATTTTAGCTCGCCAACTGTCCCTCCTACTCTGCCAAGTGTGCTCGATTTCATTTTCGACAGACCAAGTTTCTTTACTCCTCCGGCCATTGTGTCTGACGACAGACCAACCTTGGGCGGCCCGAGCTTGTCAGCCTTGAAGCCCTGGCCTGCAACTTGCTTCGATTGCAAGCCAGAGCCGACCTTCGGTGCAGTTGTCTTGGAGATCTCCTTCCCTTTTATCGGAGGTACCTTTGTACTTTGGATTGTTTTTGAAGTTGTCAGTGACTTCGACTTTCCAACTTTGTTCAAACCATACGGCGCATTGTTCTCCAGCAATTCGTCGCCTGGTGATTTTTTCTTGGCAAATGGACTCGACACATCCGACCCCTCCTGATCGGGCAGCGGCAAGTCAGGCATTTTAGGCATCTCAATTTTTGGAACCTTGAAACCCGAGAAGAGCGACTTGCCAAGCGAAGAAAGAAAACCCTCGTCCTTCTTCTTCTCAGCCTGCTTGTCGACTTCTGGCACGGGCCGGCTTTCCTCGCCCTTCATCGCAGGAACAGGCGATGGAGGCGCATTGGCTATCGGCCTAGGAGGTAAGCCTACGCCCTGCTGCGTTGCTTCATCGTTGGGCATCATTTTCTGTGCGCCATCGCTGACCTCGAAACTGTCTGACGTGCTAATCTTTGGCACCTTCGGCAGACTTCCGATCGATTTTGATTCGAGGCCACCTTTCGATTTCAGCGACAATGGAAATTTGGGAAATGGCGCTGATCCCCCTTTACCGAAAGATTTCGATTCGAATGACGGAGCACCACTCTTTACTGGGGTGTTGATCACGTTTTTGCTAACAACCGGCATGCTCACGGTGCCCTTGGGCTGTATGCCGTCACCTCTCGTATTCACACCAGTGCTCTTCTTCGAAAGGAACGATTCACGCGCACCAGCAGACATCAGTTTCGACTTGCCGACATTTGAAAACCCTGACTGCTGCAGATTGCCAAATCCTTGTCCACCTTTCAATCTAGCTTGAGGTTGTTGCTCGGCACCCTCGTTCCACGCGCCACGAGCCTCCTTCATGGCAGCCTCTACTTCATCGCTGCTTCTTCCATCTGGCATCGGCTGAGAAGTCAATGCATCCGCGATCTCCTGTATCTCGTCTTCGCTCTTTGGATCCTCATCGTCAAGTGGTGACGACAGGATGCTCTCCTCTTCGTTGTCATCGTCGTCACTCATAGACAGCGCACCCTTTCTGCGCATGGACTGCTGCCACGGCGGCTGTATTATCATTAGTCTCTGCTGGATACCGTTCCACCGCGGTACCTGCCTCGGTGACCGTCTCGTGACGCTCCATGACAGCGCAACGTGCATCTGGATGACGACACTGACAGCCAGAAACGCACGACGGAATCTCGATGGTCTCGATGCATTTTGGCTCCAGTTATGAAGCGCCGTCGTCGCCTCCTGGGAATGCGATCGTCTTCGCATTGTCCCAGTGTTTATTATCGTGGCAGCTGCTTCCATCTCACTTGTCGATTCCATACTGCCAACAACCGTCGTCTACTTGGATGTCATCGTCAGTAATATGTCAATGTAGTGGCCGCGCCCTTGAGGGAGGGCATCGGCACCGGACCTACTAGCTGTGATCTCAAATCTCATAACATAACAAACTTATGTAGATGAGCTTTGAATCGCCAATCAAGGGGCCCCCGATCTATTAGCCGTTTCTGCATCGAGAGCCCCGATCCCGATGACCGACCCATAGACCAAGGATTGGTCTATGGACCGACCTGCCTGGCCTGCGCCTGGCGTCTAAGGCGTCTAAGGCGTCTAAGGCGTCTATCGTCTATTGTTTGTTGGAGCCCGACCGCAACGGGCCATCGAAAACATGGCGGCAACGGCAAATTTCAACCGCTTGTTGGGCACATTGCTGCTGGACGGCGGAGAGGGCTATGTCCAAACATCAGATGCTTTGGGCCACAAGAAATACGTGATGTAAGCTGTCGTCAGTAGTGTTAGTCGTCGTCACACAGTCTATTTCTATTGCCGTGTCCAACGTTCAGCATCAGGCTATACTTCTCAGCAAAATATTGTCCCCCTTGCCGGTCTTTCACGCCGCTTCTCGCAGAAGCTTATAATGCGCACAAGCGACATCTGCAGAGCAACGTCGACGGCGACGAAATTGAAGTTGTGTTCGTCTCTTTCGACTCGACATCGTTAGAATACAATGAATACAAATCTACGATGCCTTGGCCTGCCGTTCCATTCGAAAATCTGTGGCGGATGGGTCAGTGTTCTCGATTAGTGTCTCTCTCGTACACTGCAACTAACTCCTACCTCTTGTGCACTGACACGCATAATCGAAACTAATCAGGAATCAAGGACTGCTTGTCGCGGGCGTTCGGGATAAGGTCGATCCCAACTCTGATCATACTGGATGGACAAAGTGGGGATATCGTCACAAGAAACGGACGTTATGATTACTCCAATTTTTTCCAGGGTGAATACGAGGTCCCTTCCGGATGTTTGGTTTCATAAGCATGGTTCAAGTCAACGTTGAAGAAGTTTCGCAGCCTCGAGGCCACATAAGCTGATGATTTCGTTTCTAATCCGACGAAACATTGGTTACTTTGCTGCGTGCTGCTCGCTACATAATGGAATCGCTCACGGAGGAACTTGTGGACGCAAGTTGAATTGCTCGGTGCATTGCCCGGAAGGCCAGGGGGGACCGTTGAGAGTAATCAGTAAGGTGATAAAAGTGGTTCGAAAGCTGGACAGTTTTCATTGCGATGTACATAGATTGCTAAGAAGTTTGAGTCAGAAGTGATCAAGTAAAAACACTGAATGAAGAATTATTAACTTAACTTAGACTACCTAACTTACTTAGCTATTGTGGTTATGAGGACTTTCAACCCACATCATGATGTTGCTTTCATGTTTTCGGAGAGATAAACTTAAAGAAAGATCGACAATGGCGAGCACACTTCGGGGGGGGGGTGGATCGCACAGAGCCGCTCGCCTCGCTTCTTTTTCCACTTTGCTGACTTTGCCCGTGCGTTGAGATTTGTTGCGCAGACACGCTTGCGCGCACTGTCATTGTGCCCTTACGCGCGCAAAATTGCTGGCTAGTAAAAGCTAGCGAGGTGGTTTTTTTGGAAAAAACAAAATGTGGGCCTGCGCGGTCCACGTCCACGTCCCGCCCTAACTTACTTCCTGGCAATGTCCTCACAGTCTATTAATGGGGAGTTACCAGTTTTGTATTGGCTTGAGTTTCTCATTAACAATACAATACACCTACTACTTTTTCTGACAATGCCGATGGGTTGTCACACAAGGTAGGTAACACACTTTTGCCGAACGCCAAAGTGCTGATGTCCCAGTAGTCCGTGGTTTGCTGTCGAGTCAAATTCTCTTGCTTTCTACCTCTTAAAATCACCTGAATATGACTGGTATCCGTCTTTCTACTGTAAGTAAGTCCAAGTAGTGAGGATAGTGGACTTCACAGAGCGGGTATCCGTGACTCGCTTCTTCTCGTCGCCACCACCTTCCCAGATAAAATTGATCTTGTCACCTTCTGGTAGGTGTGGAACCTGGACTTTTCTTCGCTTTACACTTGGCATGGTGTCCTCTGCTTCCAACTCGTCAGTTTGTGGAGCTGGACGAACAGAATTCCCTTGACCTTCTTGGTGGTCTTCTACTACCTACACCCCCACCCATCCATCAACGTCAAGCACATATATGCCACTATGCCACCCACCACCCATCAACCTCCAACCTCAGTTTTGTGTGTAACTGCTAGTGTAAAGATAAACTCTGCATTGCGGAAAAGGCTCTAGTTAAAAAAAACCTACGATAACAAAGAAAAAACGGTCAAAACCATGCATGGTACAGAGGTTGCATGGTACCCCTAATAAGGCGATGCAAATAGCTACACAACCACGAGCCTCCATCAAACAACGGCGGGTGGCAACATCGAAAGTAGACTTATAGACGAGTTCACCCCGTCATCGGCGTCGTCTGATCTCTGCAAATCCGAACTCTAGCCGGAGGCCAACCGACAGAGGTGTCGTGGGGAGTGCCATGGAGGAGCCCGATATTATACAGAGACGAGGCCAGAAGGAGGTGTATAGATATGGTCGACTCCCAATGGATGGACACTATGGACACACGCTGCGCTGCAGAGACTTTGTTCGATCGATACTCGATACCAACATATAGATATACAAATAATAGCATTCTTAGGGGATCATACACAGCAGTATTGCTTCAATCATCCTCTTCGCTGCTCTTCGCGCATTGATTGTTACTTCAATGATCATCCTCTTCCCCGCCATCAATCCCAAAGACCTCTATGATGAGCAGTATCTATTATCTATTATGAAGACTTCTGGACTGTTGATGGTTTCCTTTGACTTGAATTCTAGGGAGAGACCAAAGATCGCAGAAAATTGAGCAGTGGAACATGTCAGTCAGAAAGGAGGTGTTCTACTAGGATGCTCCTTCCTCTGGTTGGTTGGAATTAGATTTTGTTCACTCTCTCCGAGTTGATGTTGCGGACCCAAACACACAACAAGAGCCTCCCCTGCAGTTCGCAGTTGGTCCTGATGGACTCAAACAATCCACATCCTGTGCTATATTTGCTGTCAAGGCAGAGGCTTGCACAGATGGTGGTGCTTTAGAGCGTTGGTGAGATGCAAAAGCAGCAACTAGCTGTAGGTAGGCCACGGAGGAGCTCGACTCTCCCTACGCCATAGTTGTGCCGGCAAAGCTGGCGGGAGGTGCTGTAGTCGCACTTCTATCATGCCGACATGACAAGGCCCAGGGGGGAGAAGTAGAATTTAATTGACAGAGAGAAGAACCAGACCATTCTCGATTAATTAAATTCCCCCCCCCCCCTTCCTTGGGTGACTCCTTCATGCCAAAATTGTAGTGCAACTTCAGCCAATTTAGGCCCTTTCCTCTCTATCTAGCGCTTTTGCTAAAACGATCGTACTCGATTTTGATCTCAGGTCCTCCTACCGTAAGGCCGTAAGCTCGTCACCTGGCATTAAAAACCCATTCTCAGAGATTTATTTAACTCTTAA
Organism: Thalassiosira oceanica; assembly: GCA_019693575.1. Taxonomy (NCBI): domain Eukaryota; phylum Bacillariophyta; class Thalassiosirophyceae; order Thalassiosirales; family Thalassiosiraceae; genus Thalassiosira; species Thalassiosira oceanica. The sequence continues at coordinate 711 of JAAMXK010003921.1, read as the reverse complement.
CATTTGACATTCGGACCTACTAGCAATATGGGGATTGGAGAGATCAATTAATTAATACGTGCATCATGGACTCATGGACTGCAGCAACAAGCCAAACACGACAAAAGCTGTGAGCTGAGAATGGCTACCATTAATATTCTCTACTTGGTACTTTTGTCATTGCTCTCTGCATTATCTCTCCACCAGTCAATACAGTAAGTAGTCAAGCCATTCTGGCTGCACAAACAAAACCTCATAACAACAAGGAAAAACCTACCATGATGGAATAATATTACCGGTGCTGTATTATAACGCACGGATCAACTAGAGCACTAGAGCGGCGGCAAGCCACTACCAGTAGTACCAGGAAAGGTATGTTTCCATGTCCATTCTCACGTAGAGATCCATGTCCGCCCCCCCACCAACGAAGGTCAAGTGAGAGAGTACTCATCATCCTCCTCCTATGTCCGGAGACTTCCAATATATGTAAAGCAAGGAGGAGGGCTCCTCGACTCCTCCTTTGCTCTGATGTCCGGAATTCTCCAATAAATGTCAAGCGAGAGCTCAAGGGCTCTTCCCGCTCTTCCTCTCCTCCGTTTCACTTTGATGCCCGGTGTTTGTGTTGGCCACCACAGGAGCGCCGCCTAAGAGCCAACAAAAGTCAGTCAATCAATCAGCCCAACTTGATCACCTTGACTGTCACAGAGAATCCAATATGTAAAATGTAGCATG
>JAAMXK010003899.1:3048-27805 GCA_019693575.1 Thalassiosira oceanica | reverse complement strand
GTTTGGAGAATGCTCCTCCACTCGGGCGTTTTCGTTCCTGACCCTACTCTCTCTTTTATCGAACACGGCAGCGCTGGCACTCAACACGGCGAACCTCGTCCCACTCCTGTCGTCGCCGAACGGGACCTACGCGGTCTTCGCCCCGACCGACGCGGCCTTCTCCGACCTGCCGGGGGACCTGACGTCAAGGCTCTTCACGCCGGCGTGGGCGCCCCAGCTCCGTGACCTCCTCCTGTACCACGTCGTGGAGGGGGGGACGGTCGCGGACGACGGCCTCCTGGCCGACGGGGAGCACTTCACGATGAACTACGGCGGTGATCCCGTCCTGTTCGAGTCGGTGCCCTTCAGGGTCAACGGCCAGGAGCTGGTGTCGAACCCGACCGCGGGGGACGACGGAGCGGCGTACCCGATCGGCGCCGTCCTCGCCCCGCCGTCGCTGAGCAGCAACGTCGTGCAGGTGATCGCGGCCGACGGCCGGCTGGGGTCGCTCGTGGAGGCGGCGGTGGCGGCGGGCCTGGAGGAGGTCCTGGCGGGGGACGGTCCGCTCACGGTCTTCGGTGCGTGTTGGCCCTGCCTGAAATGTCATTTGCTTTTTTGTCTCCCCTTCGAATGCAGAGCTAACCATACGGGTCCCTGCCTTCTCCTTTTGCGACTCTTGATATGCAGCGCCCACCGACGAGGCGTTCGAGTCGCTTCCCGACAACCTGCTCGAGAAGCTGCTCCTCCCCGAAAACAAGGATTACCTGGACTCGGTGCTGAGCTACCACGTCCTGCCGGCCAACTCCCTAAGCTCCGGCCTCGAGCCCGGCCTGACGGAGATGCTTAACGGCGAGCTCGCCTCGGTCCAGGTCGAGGACGACGGGGCCGTGACGGTGAACGGCGCCGGCGTCGTGACGGCCGACCTGGTAGCGTCGAACGGTATCGTGCACGTGATCGACGAGGTCCTGATCACCGAGCCGCAGTGGGTCGTGCTGGGGCAGCTCGCGGGCCCCGAGGAGGACGATACCGAAGAGGAGGAGGACGGCGGGGGGGAAGAGGGGGAGGCACCCCCGGCCGACCCCGGGGCCGACGAGGACGAGGAGGCGTCGTCGCCCGAGCCGGTCGAGCTCGAGCCCGTCCCGGAGCCGGTCACGGTCGTCGTCACGAAGAGGACCGCCACGGTCAAGTCATCGCTCAAGCTGGCCGAGGTCGCCATACCCGAGGACCCCGAAGAGAAGGAGGAGCTCATAGTCTCGCTCGAGGACAGCATCGCGTCCATCGTCGCCGGGACGCTCGGCGAGGATGAGGTCCTCGAGGAGGTCAACATCATCTCCATCGGCGGCCAGCCCGTCGGCCAGCCGGAGACAGTCGTGGCCGTCGCCCTGAAGCGCGCACGCGTCCACGCCGCGCCAAAGGAGCTGCGGGGGCTGCTGCGGGGCCGGTCCCTCCAGGCCCTGACGGACGTGGAATTCGAGATGGTCATCAATAATTTATGCGCGGAGGACTGCGAGGATAAGACCGAGGACGATGTCGGGGCCGAGATACTGTCGGGGGTCACGCTTGTCCTCTCGGACACGGAGGTGGTTCAGGAGGTCCTCCAGGAGAGCGGCAACGAGGTCTTGCTCGAGGTCACCGTGGAGGAAGTGATGGTCGAGGAGGAGGTCGAGGTCACATCTGATGTTGAGACTATTGTCATCATGTCAAATGAAACTGATTCCTTCGCCGTCAATGGTACCCCTCTGGACATTGGAGACTACGTCGCAGCATTCCTTGCCAACATGACTAGCTCGGCTGAAAATTCTGCCTTTGTCGACGACGCAGGTTCAACAGACAGCTCGGCATCTCAGGCTGGTTCGACTCCTGTTGACAGCGTCAACGCGACTGCCACTGCTGGCAACTTGACTGACGTTCCATTGCTGGATGATTTGATCATGGCTGATTCCAACTCAACGCTCAACACCACGCTAGCCAGCAACACGACAGACCTGAACTCCGATGGCAATTCAGACGCCGATTTTAGTGACAGCGAGACTGAACAACCAGAGGACAGTTCTGATGTCCCATCGTCTGTGCCTTCATATTTCCCATCAATTTTCATCAGCCCAACAGTGTCTCCTACGGAATCTCCTACAGAAACGGACCCGAATGCGTGCAGGGACGACTTAAGTTTTGTCTACCTGGGTAAAAGCTGTGCCTCCTACTTGGCTACTGGCAGGCCTAACGTGCTCAAGAATCGTTGTGAGAATGAACTTGATTACGGACTGAAAGTTCAAGACTATTGCAGAAAGACCTGCAGCAACTGCCCTCCGCCGGTACCACCGTCATCTGCTCCTAATCCGCAGCCCAATGATGCTCCGAGTGAGTCTTCCCCCGCAGATCAAATGGTCGACGAGCCCCTTCCAGATGGCTTCACGGTATGCGAGGATCATCGAACATTTGAATTTGAGGGGAAAAGTTGTGCCGTTTTTCTTGATACCGCGAGACAAGCCGTGCTCAAGAACCGCTGCGAGATGCTGTTAGATAACGGGAAGATGGTTCAGGACTACTGCATATTGAGCTGTGGTATTTGCATTGGCGACACATCCGCCCCTACTCCGCAGCCCAGTTCTCTCCCCACAGAACCGCCTGCTCCTACTTCACAGCCCATCAAAGCTCCGAGTGCTTCTCCAGTTGAGGCCCCTCCAGATTGGTCTGACTTCACAGTTTGTGCGAACGATCCAACGTTTGAGCTTGATGGATTGGGTTGTGATCTCTATCTGTCTACTGGAAGACCATCGGTACTAAAGAACCGTTGCGAGAAAGAGCTGGATGATGGCTACATGGTTCAAGACTACTGCAGGTTGAGGTGCGACAATTGCCGTACTGCAGAGGAGTTTGAGGAGGAAATGGAGGCTTTAAAGTGTGTGAATCATCCGAAGTTTAGACTTCAAGGAGAAAATTGCATCCAGTTTCTCTCCACCTCAAGACCAGGAGTGCTCGAGAGCCGTTGCGAGAGAGAGCTGGAAAACGGCTACAAGGTTCAGGACTACTGCAGATTGGGGTGTGAAATTTGCCTACCCGAAGAGGAGACTGCTGCTCCTACTTCACAGCCAAGTTTAGACTTCACATGCAAGAACGATCCAACGTTTGAAGTTGATGGAAAAGGTTGCGACCTCTATCTGTCTACCGGAAGACCGACGGTACTAAAGAATCGTTGTGAGAGAGAGTTGGATAACGGCAAGATGGTTCAGGACTACTGCAGGCTGAGGTGTGACAACTGCCTCACAAGAGAGGGGATTGAGGCTGCACACGAAACTCGAACCGATGCGCCTTCGGTATCTGAAGTGCCGACTGTTTCTCCTACTTTGCAGCCCACTTTAGACTTCACATGCAAGAATGATCCAACATTTGAGTTTAATGGAAGAGGTTGCGACCTCTATCTGTCCACCCAACGACCATCGGTACTTAAGAACCGTTGCGAGAGAGAGTTGGATGACGGCAAGATGGTTCAGGACTACTGCAGGCTGAGGTGTGACAACTGCCTTACAAGAGAGGAGATCGAGGCTTTGCACGAAATCAATTCTCACTGCAAGAACGATCCAACGTTTGAACTTGATGGAATAGGTTGTGACCTCTATCTGTCTACTGGAAGACCAACGGTACTAAAGAATCGTTGCGAGAGAGAGTTGGATGATGGCAAGATGGTTCAGGACTACTGCAGGTTGAGGTGCGATAATTGCCCTACAGCAGAGGAGATCGAGGCATTGCTCGATGCCTCAACTGATGCCGCCAATGAGGGTTCAGACTCGGATGAAGAAGGCTCATCTGAGGAGCCTGCGTTGAATGGCGCCTTTGTTGATGTGTCTCTTGGTCCAAACGGATTGACTGACGAGGTCTCATTCCCTTCCGATAAGACAGAAGCAGCAGCGTGTCCCATGACCTACAGGCCTGTCTGCTCCACAGATGGACTCGTGTTCAGCAATGACTGCATCGCAGGGGCGGCCGGGAAGGACATCCTGTGCACCATCGAGGAGACGGATCAGATGACAGCAGAGAGGTGCACGTGTGAATTGTCAATCAGCAACATAACCACAGACTTTGAGGCTGGCATCAACTCCACTTTTTTCAGCAACTCTACTGAGCTCACTGTGAATGAAACAAACAACACTATGAGTGATGCCTTTAACTCAACCCTTGAGGTCAATGCAACTGGCTTGGATGGCATTGTCAATGGGACATTGGATGTAAACTTCACAGACACAGTGTTTGACGACAATTCAACCATCAGTTTGAATGAAACGCTTTCAGATAGTGAGCTTGGGTTGAACCATACCCTTGAGGCCAATGCAACAAGCTTGGATGGTTTTGTCAATGGGACAGCAGGCGCAGGGAATTCAACTGCAAACCTAACAATCACAGATGGCAATTTAACTGAAAATGACTGGAATGCTACTCTGTCTGACTCTGATTACGGCAATTCTACTGGAGCTGAATTCAACACCACACTGCTCGACTCTACCTCCTTGGGCGTCAATGAGACAGGTAAGTTGAAAGCTAAAATCAAGTTTTCTTCGATACAGTGTACTGAATTTCTTCGCATCTTCAGTTGTACCCATTGATGACAACACAACTGACTTGAATGGAACTATGGATGGTGGCGGAACAAGCTATCCTGCTGACTCTGATGAGCTTGCCACAGTGCCACTTTATGAATCATTGCAGAGCTTTATTGGAGAATCAGAAGGATCATTTGCAGGCTCAAGTGTTGTCATCACTCCTTCCGGAGACTTCATTGCAGTTGGCTCCAGGAAAGCAAATTCTCCAAGCGGTAAGAGTTTTGTCTGTAGTTTAGTGGCCTGTGGTTATTTATACTCACACTTTTGATATCACCTTCAGCTGATACAACTGGTATGGTCAGGGTTTATAGACGGGGAGAAGACGGACTCTACGCTCCTCATGGCGCTGATTTGTTTGGTTCAGCCAAGGGAGAGGAGTTCGGATCATCTGTGTCAATATCAGACAATGGCAATCGCATTGCTGTGGGGTCACGGAGCAGCAGTGTGCCCAGCAAGTCAAAATGCGGTGCCATTAGCATGTTTGAATATGATGAGTCAACTGACATGTGGCTACAGCTTGGAAATACAATTGAAGGCCTCAACACAAACGACCGATTTGGCTACTCAATTTCTATGAGTGCCTTGGGTCTAAGGGTGGCAGCTGGCGCCCCCAGTACCAGTCGCAAGATTGGCTCGGCTATGGTATTTGAATACACCGGCACTACTTGGATTCCATTTGGGGGTGTTCTCAAGGATGAAACTGTTGGTAGTCGTTTTGGAGGTGTTGTCTCTCTGTCTGGAGATGGTGGAACTCTAGCAGTTGGGGCACTTTCCTTTTCTAACGATGAAACAGCCCCCAATATGGGAAGTGTTTCCATATATCGAATTGATGAGACAATAAACCTCTCCCAGAACTTGTATGGGAGCGGAAAGGGTGCAAACTTTGGTTATTCTGCATCCATGTCCAGAGATGGACAACATTTAGCGGTTGGGGCCAGAGGTTTCAGCTATGATGATTTCGCCACAGCTGGCATGTGTGAGGTGTATGATCTTGTTGATGGAACGTACATTAGCGCTGCTGATGTTCGTGGCACTGAATCTGATCAGCAACTTGGTCTCCATGTTGCCATGTCATCAGATGGTTCCAAAGGTAGGGACCAGGAGAATTCTGAATTCGCAGGACCAGAAACACTAACTTATTTTGAATTATCAGTGATATGCAGCGGGAGAGGACAGGTGTCCCTCTTTGAGAACGACTTGGTTGTGGACAATTTTTCTTCCGTCCACGAAGATGAGTCATTCAATTCATTCAGATCATGCAGTGATGTGTCGGATGGAGGAGATATTGTGATTGGAACATCAGCCTACAAATCCTACACTGGCGCGTTTGAGATATTCAGGCCCCTCAAGAAAGCAGGCGACTCCATCATCATCTCCCCTGGATCTACTGATCTAACTGAGGGAGCAGTAGAATCTGTGCCCGAGGCCGGCGAATCAACTACCGTCACAATCAACTGGCGTATAACTTCGTATGACAATGTCACTGTTCAGGTCGGGGACAGTGTTGAGTTCGTCTACGAGCCCTACCACGACGTCTATGTCCACCCCACCGGCGACTGCTTGACGGACGGACGGATACTCGTCTCAGACAAAAACGACGGGCGAGGAGTGTACGACTTTACAGAGGAGGGGACGGTCACTTTCGCCTGTGACGTAGCGGATGGGGATCATTGCAGGGCCGGGCAGATTGTGCACTTCCATGTCCTGTCTGCAGCCGACAGCGACCAAACTTCGGACATCCCTGCAGATTCAGGAAATTACACAGATGCCAGCTCATCCATTGTTGACAACCTGCTTGACTATGTCTTTCTTGAATCAGATGTAAATGACCAATCTTCTTCCCGCTATGGTTTTGCGACAGCCCTGACAGATGATGGAAGAACACTAGTTGTTGGTGCTCCAAGTGCTGTAAATAATGACGGCCAGACCAGCGGTGCAATCTTTGTCTACTCATTAGAGGAGGATGAAGGCGAGTTGCAAGGAGTGGAAGTGGAAGATGAGGTTGGGGAAACTCTTGTCGTGATGAGGGACATCTTGCAAAATGAGGGTTCAAACTCGTCTGTTTCTATGACCTTGCAGGGAGTGATTTTTGGTGCATCCGATGGTGATGAATTCGGCTCAAGTGTTGACATGTCTAGTGATGGTAGCCGTATTATTGTAGGTTCGCGCTCAGAAAATGATCAAAGTGGCGCCGTTAGAGTTTATGAATGGTTCGGTGACAGTGTTTGGGATGCAGATCCAGTTGTTTTTGCTGGAAGCACTCCTTCAGAACGTGCTGGATGGTCCGTCAGCATTTCAGGGGATGGCAACGTCATCGCTTATGGTTCGCCAAAGGGGGGAGATCAAGGCGGCGGATCCGTTACAATTTATGGATATGATGACGAATCAGGCTGGCTGCAGCTTGGGTCTGCAATTCAGGGATCTGGCCCTGATGATATGGAAGGCTACTCCCTGTCACTATCTCACGATGGTTCAACTCTTGTGACCGGGGCACCCAAGGCTGCAAACAAAAGTGGGAAATCTTCTGCTGGAAGGGCAAGAATATTCAATTATGATAATTCCGACTGGGCTGTTAGTGGTGACCTGGATGGAGAGGATGCAGGAAGCCAAGATGGGTCAGACGTTGCCATTTCCCTCGATGGTTCAGTCCTTGTGGTTGGAGGCAAGGGCAAGTCCAAGAAAAGTCAAATCCCAAGCTCAGGGCATTGCCTGGTATTCGAACTGATTGATGACACTTGGCAATTTCAGTACTCAATGAAAGGCCAAGAATCTGAGGAACGCTTAGGCTCTGCTGTTGCCATTTCTTCAGACATGACTACCGTGGCTTGCGGAGGGACATATGGAGTGATTGAAGACATTAGCAAAGGAGTTGTCAGGTTATGGAACCGCAAAACATCAACACGAAATTCAATATGGCCGCATGGTGGTGACATGCAAGGATCCATGTTTGGTCACTCAATTTCTTTCTCCAGGGGAGGGAAACACATCATTGTCGGTGCACCAGCAGCCGGAGCTGTTCAACTATTCCACAGCATGAGCCTCGGGGTTGAACCAATTTCCACAGCTCAACCAGAGCACAACACCATGGAGGATCTCAAGGATGAAGGAGACATGGAAGTTGAAAATGATGTCACCGTCATGAATGAAATGTAACGCTTCAAAAAATTGAAGAAACTTTGTTGTACATGAATGAATGAATTAATTCAGTTTATTAATCGTTTTATATGAATGTAACTCGCTCTAGATAGGTCTTGAAGAACTAATGCACCCTGCTTTGCCAAGCACAATATTGCTGATGCAAATAGTGTGCATGCAAAGATACATGATTCCACTATTTTTTTTGCGCAGGAAATTTATGAGATCGCTGGGATCGCCCAAGAAACAAAACTTGATCATGTCTGTAAAATCCACGTCGTTTACGCTGGCCTCGTGAATTTCCCAGTGAGACACGGGCGGAAACACTTGGCTATAGGTAGGTACATGCATAACTCGCCCAATGCTCATGTAAACAATATCGTGAGAAGGAGATACAAGATAGACTTGAGGTTTCATTACTACTTGAGAGTCGCAAGAAGAGACCGAAGATATCACATCCGAATACTTGATCTGTTGACGTTTGCAGGCTGGCTAAGGATATAGTATTTTTGAGTTGAATTGGGGATCGCTCTCAACATGACACATTGCTATGCCGCCACTTGCCTATAGCTCCACTACAGGCTTTGTTAGTGAACACCACACTCTGTAGCCCTCTGCCCTAAATTTGTCCGCAATCTGCGCAGATTTGAGATGTCTCACTTTGCACCACAACTAAGTATCCACCATTATACTCACCTGATTACCCCAGCAGCTGCAAGAATAGGGGTGAACACAAAGAAGTAAAGAAGTATAGATTGTCACCACCCAAACACACTGCGCTTACTTCATCGAGTGCCGTTTGCCAACTTCATCGAGTGCCGTTTGCCACCCCTGAAGGTTTTCGATTATGCTTGTCAAGAAATTAGTTAAGTCTTGCAGTGCTCTCATGCGACGCCACCATCATAAACTGCCCGGAAGCGCTGGTTGGGGGCCTGCTCGTCGCATCTTTCGAAAGCCAGGTAGGACACGTTCTCTTTGTCCACATTGAGCCACGGTAGGATAGTACTGCAAGGAGAGCAATAGTCATTGACCGTGTGGACGCCTCAGCAGTAGTAGGGGAAAGAATGACTGTTCGTCACTAGATTGAAATCGTCGTTCAAGGGGGACGAGTTCCTTTGCACATGTACGAGGCCCTAGCGGCGGACGTCGTCCATTCTCTCCACCACCTCAGGATACCCGACGGACGCCGCTCTCGCTCAGCTTGCCCCGGCTCGAGATGACCGCCGGGCTCGTCGGTCGCCGACGCAAGCGATGGACTCAGGCCAGACCCGGCGGCGGCGAGCAGATGAAGTAAGGCTCCTACCCTGTTCATTTACCATGTCGACCTTGCAAGCGCGAGAGTGAGCCGTCACAAAATGACATATGTCCACTCCTCAGGGAGCAAATAAATGACTGCCGGCTCGTACGTCTGGGGGAACTGGGAACTGGGAGTCGAAGCCAGTGAAGTCTATCAAGCCAGTGCAGTGTCGAGTTTGGGAGGTGCAGCTGCTGCGTCCAAGACAGAAGCCCCTAAAAAGAGATACGCGTCCTGACGCGTCAACGTGCACCAACAGCCCACAAAACAAAACAAAAATCTCTTGGAGATTGACTTTTAGCTCACTTCTTGCCGGAAGGTGGAAGCCGTCCCCAATCTACTTACCCCCCTCTTGTCTCCTGCTTCCACCCCGCCTCCACTGAGAGTGGGGGCCTAGCGTCACTACTAGCACCCCTATATTCGCAGCAAGCAAGTAGAAAAAAGGTTACGTATAGATAAATACCGTTGGAGGGATGCCCTGCCTCCCCTTGGGGTTCGTGATGTTGCCTATGTGTCTGTGACAGAGAAATTCCCCACAGTTGATCCCACTGATCCCACAGCCCACAGAATCACGACCCAGTGATCAGTGAGTTGATCCCAAAGAATTGTCACCCAAACCATCGATCGTCCGCACAAGGAGGGAAGCCTGGCGGCGGGCTCTACTCTCACACGTAAAAGAACTCGAAAGCGCCCCCACACACAACTATTCAGCAGATGAGCAGGTCTCTAGATTTCATCAGCTCACTAGACTGCCAAAGCAATTAGGATATATGTGATAGATGTGATAGGTAATGTTACTAAAATATGGATTTATTCCAAGTTTGGCACATAGCTGTCTAGCGCCTGCAACACTGAGCGATCTGTTGCATCGGGCAAAGTTAAGTTCTCCCTCCTTGCCTCCCGTTGGTGTCATCATTATTACTGAAAGTGATGACATATACTATTTATGGTATATGCGTAGCAAAAACCCTACCCACATTACTTTTTTAGAGCTTTCAAGTGAACTCTCCTATCACATGTACCTTCTAAACCGAAAATCGCGTCCACGACCTCCCCCTTCGGCCCTTCCCTTCCCTCGATCCCATCATCCGCACAGCTGCAGCAGCGACCTGACCACGGGATAATCCCTCTTCGTCCCCTCGCTCAGCGGGGCGTTCCCCGGCCTCGCCGCCAGGACGGCCCTCATCCCGGCCTCCCTCGCCGCGACGGCCTCGGCCTCCAGGTCCGTCGCGAAGACGACCTCGCCGGGCTCCACCCCGAGCCTCCCCGCGATGGTGACGTAGCTCGTCGACTCCCTCTTCGACCCCGACGTCGTGTCGAAGTGCCCGTCGAGCCTGTCCGTCAGGTCGCCGGCCCCCGTGTGGCCGAACAGGAGCCTCTGCGCGCCAACGCTCCCGCTCGAGTAGATGCAGACCCGTACGCCTTTCGACCTGCACCAGTCGAGCATCGGGACGAAGTCCGGGTAGAGGTGCGCCACGAGCTCGCCCGTGGCGTACCCGTCCTTCCACATCTTCCCCTGGAAGGACTTGAGAGACGTGGCCTTGACGTCGTGGTCCATGAGGGCGCGGACCGCGACGCCGATCCGGAGACGGACGTCGTCCCCGGCCGCGCCGATCTTCGCCCTCCAGTCGGCCGCCGAGGGGTGGTCCGCGGGCAGCCCCTCGAGGTCCCCGGCCAGGGCCGCGTCAAGGCCCGCCAGGTCGTCCGCGGACATGGCGTCCGAGCGCAGGAACCCCTCCAGGTTGCGCAGCACGTACGGGAAGAGAGTGTCCTTGACGAACGATATGCTCGTGGTGGTCCCCTCGATGTCGAGGAGGAGCACCCTCGAGTCGCGCGGGACCAGCGGCACGTCCGACGGGCCGCACACGAGGTCCGCCGCGTTGTCCGCCGCCGCGCTCGCGTTGAACGCCGGGACGGCCGGCGCGGGGACGCCGTCGCCCTTGAGCCTCTTCGCGGGCGGCGAGCCGCACTCCTCCTTCTTCTCCTCCTCGGCGCCGTTCATGATCATGTCGATCGTCCTGTTCTTGCCCCTGCTCTCCGCGTGGTAGTTGACGGTCACCGGCCTGAGGGCCGAGTCGAGTCCCATGCTCTTCATCTTCACGGCGCACTCGAAGAGGTAGTCGAAGGACTCGCACTGCGCCTTGGCCTGCTCCCACGAGTCTCCCCAGACGTACAGCCCGTGCCGCCGCACGAGCACCGCGTTGGACTTGGGGTAGTTTTTGAGCGCCTCCTCGAGCTGGTCGGCCAGCAAATCCTCCGTGGGACGGTTGTCGATGATCGGAATCTCGAGGACGTCATCGTAGGCGTGGTTGCCCACCCCCTTGAGCATCTCCAGGTGCGTCACACGCAGCGCCGGACTGCTCTCGGTCGCGTCGAGGAGGGTCGCCATCAGGGCGTTGATCGAGTGGGTGTGTATGACGCACCGCGCCTTCGGCCTGAGCCGGTACACCACGAACCACAGGGGGGTGCACGCGCTGAGCCGGAGGTTGGGCGTCTTGGACGGGACCGTGATGTTCTGCTCCATGTCCATCTCGAAGATGTCGTCGCCCACGATGTCCTCCTTCTGCAGGCCCGACGGCGCGACGAAGACGCGCCAGGGACGGCCCTCGGACGGTCCCCCGACGCGTACCGACGCCCCGCCCCCCGTGCCGGTGGCCCAGCCGGCCTTGAAGAAGTACTCGCAGAGCTGTGCCACGAGCGCGCGGACCGTCCGCCCCTCCTCGGCGAGGTCCCCGGCCTTGACCAGGCTCTCCCCCCCGGCGCTCTCGCCCACGGCCCCTCCCCCCGAGATCTCGGTGTGTCCCTCCCCGATCCTGCTCCACGAGCTGCGGAAGTTGATCCACCGTCGGTGGTGGTTGTACAGCGCCAGCCGTCCCGACCTGGTGAACGGGTGAAGCGTCACGGCCGGCGTGAGCTGTGGGGGCAGGTCGCCGTTCGACCAGCCTGAGCCCGGACGGGTCCTGTCGTCGTCGCCGTGCTCGACGATGTCGTCCTCGTCCGAGTCGCCCCGGAAGTCAGGCGTGAACGGCTTGAGGGACATCTGGCGGGGGCCCATGGAGCGGCGGGGCGGGGCCTTACTGGCCCGGCCGCCGCCGCCGCCGCCGGCCGGGGGGGCGGCGATGGAGACGCGCTTCTTCTGACCGCCCTCGGAGTCCGCCATTTTCCACCTTTATGGACTTCTATCCAAGCTGGATCCTGCAGCGTCAGGTGGGCGTTGATGCGTTGATCGTTCAGAACGTCGATTCGAGGTGTCCTTCCATTTCAGAGATCACCAAGATTCAAATTTTTGATCGGGTCTCAACCCTAGCAAGCGCCATTTCTGGCGCGTTTTGGTTTGGCTGCGCCTCGATCGTATGATAATTTACTCGAAATCCGAAAAGGTGCGGAAATCGACCTCGTAGAGACCTCCGTAGACTCTGCCTGCTCCCTCCTATCGGCGAGCCAAAGAGCCACTCGTCATCCCCTCGCACCCCTTGCTCGATTTCACACGACACACCGACGAGCGCAGTATCGAGGTTCACTAACTTGAGGTCGGCAAGCAGGCAGCCCAGCCAAGGGCCAGGGTGCCATTGTCATTGGTCATTGCGTTGGCCGGTCGCAATAATAATAGGCCCAGTGAATCCGTGAAGTCGGTGACCGTCGCAGGAGCGAACGCGCAAATAACACGCACCAGACGACATAAGCAGCAACAATGCCGCAGTCCAACCAGAACCCCACGGGTAACTCCAAGGCGGCCAAGTTCGCCGCCCAGTGAGTCTCCTCGATTATGCGTGTGTGCTAGCTCTTCTCACTGACACGCATAATCGAAAACATGAAGGAACCCCCTCGCCCCCCTCGCCGACCCCTTCTCGGGCATCGACGGGGGCGACGACGCGGGCGCCGAGCTCCGGAACGAGGTCTCGAACAACGTACAGGAGCGCCTGACCAAGGCCATGGCCGAGCTCAAGGCCAAGCACGAGGCGGGCACGAACGAGCGGGACGACCCCGACCGGGCCCCCACGGGATCCGCGTACCGCGCCGTGTACGAGGAGCAGAAGGCCATGGCCGCGCGGGGACGGGCGGCGAACGAACAGAGGAAGAAAGTGGAGGCCGACCGTGCCGCGGCGATGAAGGAGGCGGCGCGCCGGATGAGGTTCGCCGGCGGCGACGGGGAGAACAACGGAGGGGACGGGAACGACGACGAAGGCGGGTCGGACAGCGAAGGGAGCGAGTACGACGACCTCCTCGACGACGTCCCCGACGACCTTCAGGCCATCCGGCTCGCGCGCCTCGCCCAGATGAAGGCCGCGCAGTCCGAGCGGGCGCGGCACATCAGCCTCGGGCACGGGACGCTCCGGACGATACGGGAGGACGAGTTCCTGTCCGAGTGCACGGGAAGCTCGCGGTGGGTATGCGTCCACTTCTACTCCGACGACTTCCAGCGGTGCAAGATCATGGACCACCACCTGGGCATCGTCGCGGGGAGGCATCTGGGGTGCAAGTTCCTTAGGATGGACGCGTCCAAGGCGCCGTTCTTCGTGACGAAGTTCCGCGTCAAGAGCCTCCCGGTCCTCTTCGTCTACGACGAGGGGAGGGAGGTTGGACGGCTGGCGGGATTCGACGGACTCGCCAGGGACCCGAGGAAGCCGGACGAGTGGGACACGGGCCGGCTCGAGGAGTGGCTTGCCGGCGTGGGCGCGATCGAGTACGAGAGGCCGAGCGAGGAGGTCGTCGAGGAGATGAGGAGGATGGGACTGGTGCAGAGGGGGAGCGTGTACTCGGATAGGGAGAGGAGGGGCGGGGAGCGGGAGGACGAGTACTAGAGGGTTTGCTCGTTCTTATATAGTGGTCCGGAGGGAGAGATTCAATTCATCAAGTTTTCATTTGCATTCATCCATCCAATTGATTTGATCAAGTTGATAGCGCAAGAATGCCAAGTTCTCGCTGGAGGGTTGGTCATATCTTGACAGGAATTTTAGTAGAGATTTCCCTCATCTGCCATGAGTCCATGAGTACTAAAATGGTATGATTGTAAAGTTGTCCCAGCTCCTGACGACGACGTTGGTGAGGTGCAAGATTTCTTCAAGAAGCGGCTGCTCTCTTTTAAAATGAGCCATTTGGTCACACAGCCCACACTCACACTACAAGCCTTGAGTTTCTTCTGGCCGGGAGGTGAGGATGTTGGCGCTCCTCGTGGTCGGAATCTCTGCAGTGACTTCAGCTTCAGCATTTCTCATTTCCCCAAGGACAAAGACGATGGGAAGGATCGACCTTCTCGCGACGCCGCAAACGAGCGCCGAGGGGCACGTGACCTCATCGGTCGATGAGCCGGTGGGGACGATATCTACAGAGAGGCTCCTTTCCTCGATCATCCACGCGGCGCTCCGTGGATCCCAGACCATCAATTCGTTGTGCGATCAGGTAAGTCTGGCATTTCCATCTGGTATGATGTGCCCCGCCCCTGATGAGACTGATGGTGGCCCGCAACACCTCGCTCGCAATCGCATCAAACTCCTGCGTTGAAACTAATCATCGTCACCACCTGTCACCACCACCAACGCATGATCAGGCGAGGAACGGCACCATCGAGTTCAAGGTCGAGGGAGACAACAGATCAGCGCTGACAATCGCGGATACGTCGGCACAGCGCGTCATAGTGAGTTCCCTGCTGGGCGCCTACCCCGACTTAAACATTGTCGGTGAAGAGGACGAGAGCGTAGAGGTCGACGAGGAGTCCCGGATGAGTTTGCGCGATGATCTACTGGACGGATATACGTGGGTAACTGCCGGTGATCGTACAGCCGACGTGGACGAACCGCCCTCGGAACTAGATATGAAAGACCTCGTTGTTTTCGTGGACCCCCTGGATGGCACGAGAGAGTTTGTGGAGGGCAGGCTCAACGCCGTTCAGTCCCTCATCGGCGTTTGCTACAAGGGCAAGCCACTGATGGGAGCCCTGGGTCTGCCATTTCCATCCGAGCCGTCACCGTCCAAACCTCAAGCAGTCTTCGGCCTGATCGGGCGAGGCGTCGGAAAGCTGCAGATTGTTCACGACGAATCATCTATCGAGGCCTGCGAGCTGCATGATCCGAGGCATTACTGCGACGGAGACACTGTGAACATATCAAGTGGGGACAGCAGCAGCATCCAGAGATATCTAGACCTGGCAGAGGATCTCATCGCTGGGAAAGTCGAGCGACAAGTGGTCGGTGCCACCGGGAATAAGATCCTATGCGTCGCCCTCGGTGACTCAACAATCTCCATGATACATACCAAAACGAGCCTATGGGACACCGCGGCTCCCACTACTGTCCTCGAAGCGCTCGGGGGCAAGGTAAGGATTCGATGAGGAATCTCGTCTACTCGTCGCATAACCAAACATTCTTTGGTCCCTCAAAAGGTGACTGATTATTTCGGCAACCCTCTGGTTTATGACGCTGAGAGAGAACTTGGTAACAAGTTTGGCGTGATCGCAAGTGTTGCGGGTGCAGCCAAATTGCACGATGAGTTGACGAAAGCACTCAGAGGGGATGAAGGGTCTCTGTCTTTTCTTGCAAAGTACGGATTGAACCCTAATCCATCTACGGAACAATGCATTGACATAGCACGTGACTTGGATGGGTTTCCGCTCACAAAAGATTACCTCGCTCGAAGTTTGGGCGTCAGCGAGTCCGATGTAGATTCTTATCAATGCCCAGAAAACGAGTCTGTGCGAGGCTTGATGTCGAACGCTTGCCGCATACATCTAGAGCCGGGCGACTCGACCGCATTCTACAAACGAATCGAATTTGCATCACTTTCGCATGCCCGAGCAAAGATGAAGAGCGCACCGCACAAGCTCATCAGAGACGTCAAGTCATACCGAGTGGAAAGTTCATTCCTTGCTTCCAAGGCGTGTGAGAGTGTTATCGAAAAGGCAGGGCTTCGTATACCTAGATGCTTCGACGCGAACCTTAGACCGAACGATACTGAGCCGATCCAAAGCAAGTTCAGCGTTTTGTTGGAGGATTTCTCTCCTTCGGCCGGCTGGTCGCAACGCTGGCTGCTCCAAGACGAAGACGAGTGCAGGGCCACTTTGACAACATTTGCGAAGCTGCATGCCTTCTTTTGGGCTGGCTCGTCATTTTGGAGTGACAAAGAAGCGGCAAAGGAACTCGAAGATGGAGTTTGGGAAAGTGCCAGTTACACGCAACCCCAGCTACAGACGTTGAATCAATGCAAGGACGTCGCCAAAGGTTGGGCGTCCAGCAGGCTCAAATGCCAAGCCGAATTAGAGACG
Organism: Thalassiosira oceanica; assembly: GCA_019693575.1. Lineage (NCBI taxonomy): Eukaryota > Bacillariophyta > Thalassiosirophyceae > Thalassiosirales > Thalassiosiraceae > Thalassiosira > Thalassiosira oceanica. The sequence goes on along the minus strand of JAAMXK010003899.1, from coordinate 11,544 downwards.
TTGCCTTTCTGGGACAATCTCGGGGAGCGTCTCGAGTCGACGGCCGAAGAGGTTGGCCGCCTAGCTCATCCTTTCGCCGATTCGGAGCTTGCGAACGAGTACGCGAAATTCAGAACCTTCACTCACGGCGACCCGAAGCAGGCAAATTTGTTTTTTCGCGGCAGTCACGACGATCTTGAAGTTGGGCTCATTGACTTTCAGTGGGCTGGTTTCGGTCTAGCTGCGACAGATGTTGCTCATTTTATGACCGCTGCGGTTTATGCAGATGTTCTCATTGGTGATGGTGAAATGAAGCTATTGACACATTACTATGATTGCCTTGTTGAGCACCTAGTTGAGTATGGAGCGTTTGCATCAGTTGCTGACGCGAAAGAGAACTACAGCTTTGGCCTGTTCACTGACCAGTACGAGACAGCAGTCCTTGATATGTGCAGATTGGTCATTGCGTACGCCTGGAGCAGGTTTGAGCCTGTATCGAAGGATGACGATGCTGCATGCAAGAGGACTGCAAACAAGAATTCCTACAACAAGAGTATGCCCAATGTGCGCTGGCTCATGAGTAAATGCGATTCAGTTTTGAAGTCAAGAGGGATATAACTAAATCAGTCCTTTTAAGCATTGACTTATTATAAATGTGCTCCCATATTGTTAAACTCGTGGCAAAATCTTCGGGTTGTCATCCTCAGAGGGGATGCAGGTCTCAGCGCCATCATCGACCTCATCCCTTTCCAGTAGCAAGTTGGCAATTTTCAACTTCAAGCTCTTCAGGAGGAGCAGCCTTATTGACGACTCTAGCCGGTCGTCATGGTCCATGAGATCCTGGAGTTTTTCGCTGTCAATTCTCAGCATCCGCGATCCACTCACGACGGTTATGGTGGCGATCGGATGAAAAGGGGTGCTGCCGCTCATCGTTGTCTCCTCCTCAACGTGATACAGGTACCTTGTATCCCCGAGTAAACCCTGAGCCCTAGGATTGTTGATATGACGGCCATTCTTTCGTTTGATCAAAGATATTTGTTTTCCCCTGAACGAGCGCTCAACAGTTCCATCCAGCTGCCAGTAGAGGTACTTCCCTTCAGTACGATATGATTCATCGTATGCATCGCATGACAACGACCCGTCGTAATTTCTTTCGTCAATGAGAACCTCGCCGGATTCACAATATATCCACTTGAAGCATCCCGTTGCCTTCATCGCCTTGAACTGCAACATTGTAATTCCAACTGGCGCAAAGCATAATTTGTGTACCCTGATACCGAAAGGAGCGAGGGGCGTAAGAATCAAATCCCCAAGAGTCTCGAGTCTCGTGCCCCTTGATACTCACGTCAGGTCACGTTCATCAAGCGCCACAAACTGGCCTTGGATCAATGGCAGAGCTGACCTGGACAGTAAAAAACCGGTCGCGGCAATCACGGGGAAGCTGAATAAAAGCTCGTCGCCTCTTACAGACTTGTTGGGCAAATAATCCGCGGCCAGCTCGAGGATCTTGCCGATCAGGCCGCCGAATCTCAGTATGATCGTCTCGGGCGCAAACACCTTGAGAGGAAGTAAGTAATGAGATGTGGTGCTCAATGCGGCGTTTGCTCTATCTCTTCCTCTGGTACGAGTCTAGTCGTACCCCAATGCGGCGTTGCCCTCTCTCATTCTATTCTTCGTCTCTTTTTCTCTCTAGTTGCATCCTCGTTAGCGTTGCAACTCACCATGAGCAGGTCTTCCGTGGCATCCGAAAGGTCGCTCAGGATCGCGGCCTCCGTATCAGTGTCCCCAATGTTGTCCAGAATTTCGGCGGGGCCGACCGCCGAGTTAGTCACCGCCTGCTGCACGGCATCCACCACTTGATCTGGCGTCATGCTCAGGCTAATGCCCGGCCGGTTCTTCGGCATCGTTTGAGGCCGAGGGCGGCGCTGAACGGCCCATGCCGATGCGGACGCCAACAACAGCGCCGCCCGGATGATTTGCTTGCAGGGCGACATATTATCCAGTCCGTTGCTTCGTACCCGACACAATATTGGCCCGATTCCACCGTTGTCCGTTGTCGTCTTTCCTTGCGCTTACGCCACAATCTGCAGATCAGCCACCGCTGCGACTGCTTGTCTTGTCATGATCGGCACGCTACCCTCTCCTTTTATGCCGTATCCTTAATGTCCTCAATATTGTGCCACCTCCCGCCACGCCGCAGGACTCTCCGCGAGGCTGGACCCGGAGCTCCGAGTGTATCCTTCGGCTCTCCCAGCAATGCAATGATCGAAATCTAAGTATTGTATTGAAACGCATGCAGAGATTGTAGTCCGAAAAGAACAGCATCATCCGCCTCTCCGAGCCTGCTGATTCGTACGTGGTAGGTACGTAAGACCAAGATCAGAACACTTTGTATTTCTTGCTTCATTTGGTGCTAGCTGGGCGGGCTTGCTTGTGCTTTCGCTTGTCTTGGGTGCAGATTGATTCTGGGAAGATCGGAATATAGCAATGGGATCGGGACAACCATGGACGACCGTCCCGCCCCCGGCGGTCTCCCGTCGCTTTACCCCCTCCTGCCTCCGTCCGTCGCGCCCGTCCTACTCGCCCTCCTCGTCGTATACGTCACGATTGAGGCGGCCTTCCTAGCTCGCTACCGCCGCGTCCTGATCGGGAACGCGAACAGACGCACGGACCCGGCGCCGTACAGGGACTACCCGGATGTGTCGGACCGCCACCTACTCCTGCGGAGAATCGTGGCGAGGCTCGGGCGGCGCGGGCGTCGGCGGAGGGGACTGTCCGACTCTGAGAGTCCCGAGGACGGCGGGGGTGATGCCGTTGGTCCGCCATCATCGCGGCCATCACCGGCCGGGCCGTCGTTGGGGGAGCCGCCGGACGAGAGCGCTCGAGTTTACTACGACTTCATAGAAAGCTGGTTCGTCCGCCGCCCTAACGACGACGTTCCGTACGAGCAGTTCAGCGAGCAGCTCGACCGGCTCGGCCCGGGCCTGCTTCGGCCGTCGCCGAGCATGCTAAGGCTCGCCCGCTGGTCGTTCGCCGACGGGCCGTCGTATCCGGCGAAACAGGAAGACGATGCTGACGAGGGTTCCTCGAACAGGTCGTCGTACGAGTCACTGCCCGTGCTGGAGGGCGAGGAGGACGCGGAGGATGTCGCCGCGGCCGGAAAGCGAAGTCTGGACGGCGGTGGCGTTGACAGCTGCGTTGACAGCGCGAAAAACGACGAAACGATATCAGATGACAGGCTGCGCAGAGGCAACCTTGACGAGTTCCTCTCCTGGGCCTTCTTCGGCACGTCGTATTCGTCCGCCTCGGCCGATCAGTCAAAAGTGAAGGCCCTGGAGGGCTTCTACGAGGTCCTCGAAAAGGAGGCGGGACTCACCTTCGAGCCGGGAACCCACCCGTCCTACCGGCCGAGGTCGTTCACCCTCGAGGACGTGCGGTCTCTCTACCGGCCGCACGGGGTGTACGCCGCCGTGGCCCTGGCGAAGGGCGGGACGAACCTCGCCCTCCGCCTCCTCGGCTTCCGGCGGCACGCCTGCGGGCGGGGGCTCGCGTACTGGCACCGCCCCCCCGACCGAGTGCGGAGACTCGGGCAGGGCATGACGCCTCCGCCCTTCCTGTTCTTCCACGGCATAGCCCCCGGTGGACACGCGCCGTACGCTCCCATGCTCCTCCTCGGCCTGCTCCGGGGGGACGACGGCGAAGACGGGGGGCGGCGGCGCGGCTGGCGGGAACGGCACGTCTTCCTGTTCGAGAACTCTCCCATCAGTTACGCGCTCGAGACGACCGCGGTGTGCGAGGGCGACACCGCCCACGGCGTCGCCGAGGCCGTGGCGCTGCACGTGGACGTGACGTCAGACGGCGGCACGAGGTGTGCGCTGACGGTGTGCGGCCACAGCTTCGGCTCGTGCGTCGTCACTTGGCTCCTGAGGTCGCCCGTCCTGCGGGACAGGATAGGGACCGCGCTGCTCCTAGACCCGGTCTCGATCTGCCTTAGCGATCCGGACGTGGTGGTGAACTTCCTCTACCACTCGAGGGACTGCGGGCCCGACGGCGGCGGCGACACGCGCCTCGGACGGCTGGCGCGGTTCGCGAACGAGACGAAGATCCGTCTCGTCGCGTCGTCCGAGCTCGGGATCGAGACGTACCTCCGCCGGTCCTTCGCGTGGTACAACTCCGAGCTCTGGCTCGAGGACGTCCCGCCCTCGACGAGGGTCTGCGTCTTCCTCTCTTCACGGGACGAGATCGTGAACTCCCGGGGTGTGACCGAGGAAATCTCATGCCATAACCGCAGGGTCGACCGTGGGGAGTGCGGGGGCCCGGTCGTCGAGGCCGCGGTCTGGGAGGACGCGGGACATGCGAACTGCGTGACGAACCCCGGGCGCTGGAGAGACATGCGCGAGAGGCTCCGGGCTGCCGAGGAGGGGAAGGTCAGATGATGACGTTCTGGGTCGAGATAGAAACGAACGACTAGTGTAAAAGTATAATGTTAGTTCGTAACTATGTCGAGCGTTCTATTGACACCAACTTCAATCATTCCTCTACAAGCCCACCTCTAAAATACACAGCGTCGAGCTCGGACGACGCCTCATCAGTTGAGTTAGCCGAACGCACATCCACTCTTCACAAGGTATCGTACATGCTTTCTCACAAAAGACCACAATAACTTTCGGGAGCGCTACCAGTATGGTCAGATAAGTAGGGTATCAATCCGCGGCGTTGAGCAGCGCTCGAGGGCTCAGCCGAGGGCTCAGCGCAGCCTATCATTCGGAGCCTCCAGTCACAAAAAAACAAGTCGGGCGAAAAAGGTTGAAAAAGGATGAAAAAGGTTTGGCTTTGAGTTCGCGACGCTTCCGGACACTTCAGCAGGCTCTGAGAAGAAGGGCGACGATGGAGTTTGTCCAAAATTTAGGTGAAAGACTGTGTTGTGAAAGTAGGGTGTAATAGCAGTTTAACAATCATTAACTTGGAAGATTTCGCAGACAAGACCGCATTCCTTCAGAGAGTCTCGAAAGTGCTCGGCGTGCTCCTGGCGAAACTCTCCGATGACGGCCTTGCCGTGCTTGTGCGTTTGCATCGTCTTCGAGTACGAGTCCGCCTCGTCGAGGCCCACCACGTCCACAATACACCGGCAGACGTAACCCCTCAGGTTGGTCGAGTCGTCAAATAGCTGAAGAGCCCATTTGTCGTCCAACGGGTCCGTCGCGTCGTCGAGATGAACGCCGGCGTGCCTGTCAACTCTCGTCGTGGAAATGTCGAGGGTATCTTGTTGGTCTAAACAGAGCGACATCCTGAGTCCGGGGCTGGAGATTCTCGGGGACTTCTCCGTCCTGCTTGATCTATCAAACTTCAGTGAATTCATTTTGTTGACGGGTTGGAACGTGAAGGCGGTCGAGACATTGGCTGCGGCCATGGCGAGAGCGATGAGGAGTAGGCGGTACATGATTGTTAGTGATCTTCGACTGTGATTTATGAGACATCTTTGTCCCGACCCAACTCTTCATTCTCCTCCGCCAAGAGGAAACGAGCATAGTGCCATGATTGTCGGTCTTGAAACAAGACTCTCTCATGTCTTGGGGTGCTTTCTCTCCTCTCAAGCGTCTTGGGTGTTATTCCTACGAGTTGTGCGGTTGGGACATCCTCGGCGTCTTGTGAAGCGAAAGCCAAGATTGCACACAAAGGACAAGGGCACTGCAGAGACTCCAAAGAGGTCATTTATGATGATAGGACAAAGATACCTTGCTCACAAGATACCGACTCAAAAGATACCTCGGTTTGGTCCTCTTCCAGTCGTGCACCCTTCAGTCGCGGTCTTCATTTGCCCCATCTCGTAGGAGCAGCGGCCATTCGGGACCTCAGAGCCAAGAAGCGACTTCTGGCTACAGCGCGAACGAGGAGTATTTATTTTCTTAGAAACTAAGGTACAAAGATACAATACAACAACAATTTTACACAAGCCAGTTAGGAATGTTACACCTTATGAGGGCTTAACTTGGACGAAGTCTTAATACTCCTCGTCAAATGAATCATAGTCCTCATCAAATGAGTCGTAGTCCTCATCGGCGATGTCCTGGCCATAGTCGAAGTTCTCCTCGAATTCCTCGTCATCGGACATCACGCTGAAACCGCCGGTGAACTCGAACAGATCCAGGATGTCCTCCTCGGTGAAGTTGCAGCGTCTCGCGCAGCGTCTTCCACCACCGCAGTTACGCATGCAACGGCTGAAGCCGCCTCCTAATGAGAGGGAAAAGGTGGAGAGGGGGTTGAACAGATGACAAAATTTGAACCATGAAAAAATGACATTTGAATCTTCCTCACCACGACGGCGACGGAAACGGCGGCCTCCCCTCCGGCCCCAACCTCCCCTCCGGCCGAAACGGCTGCTTCCACGGAAACGGTACATGATTGTATAGTGATCTTCGACTGTAATTTTTATGAGACATCTTTGTCCCGACCCAACTCCTCCATTCTCCTCCGCCAAGAGGAAACGAGCATAGTGACATGATTGTCGGTCTTGAAACAAGACTCTCTCAGGTCTTGGGGTGCTTTCTCTCAAGTCTCTTGGGTGCTTTCCTACGAGTTGTATCGGTTGGGACATCCTCGGTGTCTTGTGAGCGAAAGCCAAGATTGCACATAAAAGGACATGGGCACGGCAGACTCTCCAAAGAGGTCATTTCATGATGGTGACAAAGATACCTTGGCTCAAAAGATACCCGACTCAAAAGATACCTCATGGTTTGGTCCTCTTCCAGTCGTCACCCTTCAGTTGCTCTTCATTTTGCCCCTCTCGTGCCCCTGAAGAGCACTCGCCCAACTTCGGGATCGGCTTCGCCGCGGTCCAGAGCCAAGAAGCGACTTCTGGCTACAGCGATGCGGACGATGTCGGCGAGGCCGATGCACGAACATGATGGGAAATCTTGTCATTGTATTGAGGCGTGGAAACAAGTCGTGGTCCCTTTCCAAACGTGTGCCGTTCGCTGTCCTCTCAAAATCGCAGTCGTGGTACTTCTCGTCATTTGAGGCTGAAGCGTATAAAAAGCTACATTGTAATGCAAGGGCAAAGAAAAGGACCAAAAAGCCAAAGCTGCTCCCACATGAGGCAGAGCTTGTCCTCGGGGCGAATGAACGACGTCACGCACAAAAATTCGACCTCGGTTTGGCTCCACGCACCGTCGTCGTCCCTCTCCCCGGAAGACGCCGAGGCCAGGACGTTGATCTACAGGCACATGGGCGACACCGAGCTGAGATACCTCCTGGAAAACGGGAGGCTGCCGGACACGCAGCCCTACCAGACGATCGTTGAGGGACCGGCCGGCAGGACGTACTGCGAGGGATACCTCCGAGGCCTGCGTAGGCCGAGCGGCAACGTCGTCACGACGGTCGTGGAGTTCGTCGTCCCGAGGGGTCTCGTTGAGGCGCTGTTCGCGATGCAGAGGAAGATCGAGGACGGTTGCTTCTCTCACGGTCTCGGCGACAAGGGGGGGAGGGGCCTGCCGCTGTTCAACGCGGAGATGGACGCGGGGAATATCTCCTACAGAATCGTGCTCGTGAAGCGCAGTTGATGGGGGTTTGTTGGAATACTGTTCGTTGCGTTGCCTCTTGGAGAAGCGTACGATAGTTGGGGATGCACACAATGATATCAAGCTATCTCCTCCCTCGAGGGGTCCAACTTTCCCGGGGGACACTTACGATCAAGCGTACGTGGACTCTACCAAGCCTACGCCACAACATCGCCCTCGCACTCCTCAGCATCAATCAACGAGCTACCCCGGTCTCAGGGCACATCCATCCACCCCCTCGACGCAAACGCAAGAGATCCCCGCGCTGCACCCCCCACGGGTGCGAAGAGACTCCGTACCAACTCAAAACATAATAATCAAAAGGACTTCTTCCGCTCAACAGGAAAAATACTGCCAAATCTTTGACTGGTACCATCCGAAACCGGCTGACGTGAGTAAATCTCTAAGAAACGAAAGAAGGACAAGTTAATGTCTGTAGCGCCTGCGGTTCAAGACGTTTTATTAGGTGTCAGTGTCCCCGTCCGTCACCAATCGAAAAGACCCTGGCGTTCAGAGTCGTGGACATCCTGGATATAGGAGTCGAGATTGCATGTAATCTGATTATGAAATTTATGCCGCCGCCACAGGGACGGATCGGGGGGGGACCAACCCCAGCCCGGGAGAACTCTTTCCGCTGCCAATCTTAAAACAAACGAGAGTCAGACTACTTCCCTCGGCTGCTACAGCCTGGCCGTTGAAACTAGGTTGAAACTAGATTTCTTAAAACTGCTTGCTCGCTTCATTCCTAGACGCCCACATTTCGCGGGCGCTTACAATCGCAAACGCTCTCTCCACCCGACGGACCCTCATACAACAGGGGCCACCCGCCGCCACCCGTCCGAGGGGGAATCTTCAGTACCCGGACGGGGGGAGTATGCCACCTGCCCCTCCTCCCCCCTCGGGCTTCTTCGCCAGCACGACCGGACCCCCTCCCCGCTGCTGCTGCTGCGTCGCCGTCGTC
>JAAMXK010003854.1:0-12241 GCA_019693575.1 Thalassiosira oceanica | reverse complement strand
GCTGAAATCAAGAAGTCTCGCGGTAGCGCGATCGGCCCAGGATGAAAGCAAGTCGCCCGGCCGTCGCCGTGCGTCTGAAGTTCAGCCTTTCTCAATATCAAAGCAAACCAGATCTAATAAGATGAAGGGACAACTTTTTCCGGCGTACTTATGTACTTATGTATGTGTGATGTTGCCTTTTTTGTACCTGAGAGGATCTCGATTGAGTCCGCTCCCTTGATTTCGAAAGACACTCTTGCACGACCCCGATTTGGAAGCACCAAACCTCAAAAACAAACATCACATCAACAACAAAAACGAAAAAAACCAATCCAAATCCATGCGATACACGCGATCAAAACGATAACACTCATCTTAGCCGCTTTACTATTTGCTTTGTCCGCCTCACTCTCTCCTTGTTTAGCGCTCTTCGTTTTCTCATCATGTCTCCAGGTGTCTTCAACGAGTTTGTACCTACGCGAGCTCTTCTTCCCGCGGAGCGCTAGCCGGAGCACAGCGGAGGCTACTAGTGAGAATAATGGCCCAAACAGCGAGCTTGGTTCCGTCTCTTCATAAATTATGTTTTCGAATTTTGTCTCTCTCATGTCGACGAGTCCCCCCCACTTGGTCACACCATAACTCTGCCCGTGCCATAACCACCTCCCTGCTCTCTTTTCTATTCGAAAGACCATAAACGAGGAAAGTCAGTCCAAGTGGAATACGGTCAAGGGACCATGATCATCGGATGGACACGCAGTGCTAACACGCGCAGCGGCTAGTGTGTACTTACCTCTCTACTAGTAGAGCAAGGACAGCAAGGAGCAAGGAGGAAGTCACATCAGATGAACTTTTTTCCTGTGTGACCCTCTCAGACAAGCACGCTAGCTAGGTAGAGCGATCGCAACCGAGCGAGTGAGCGACAAATGCTTGACTTTTGCGCGCCGCCGACGTCGCCAAAAATTGAATGTTCGCAAATCGGGCAGTGGAACATCCTCCGGATGGAGGTCGTCTAGGATGTTCCATCGCCCGATTTTGCGAACTTCCATTTTCGGCGACGGCGGTGGCGGGGTTTAACGGCTTGGTCGGTCGGTGTTCGCTCTACTAGCTACGTATGCTAGTTAAAAGTCCGCGTGTGTCGGTTCCTACAGCGCGCGGGTCACGCAGGGAAAAAGTTCATCATCAGACAACTAGGTAGTTACTAACTAGCTACTACGACGCTGTCCCGACTGTCCCCCCTCTCCCTCTCCCCACCCAACACGACAACCAAGGAGACGTCCATGTGCCACCTAGCTAGCTTAGCCACCTCAGTCAATCAAGCTGGTCACACACATTCCGCAAACATATTTATCATAGTAAGTTGTGATACTACAACATAAAAGGGGGGGATTGGCAAAGACCATAATACAACCCGCTTGGTTATAACAACCCTCACCCGGTTATATTTGCAATGGCATGCAGACCCGTGAAGGTAACGTAAAAGAAGAAGTACAGTATATCAACCAATCAACCTAGAAGCTGGGTAGCTACTGGTCTTTATCAATGGCCAGGTCATGTGAAATTTATTTCACAAAAATTACCAAATTACCAAAAACAGCAAGGGCAGGATAAAATGTTTGCTGGGTTGGAATCCCAGCAGGAAGGGCGGAGGTCTTAGAAACGGAACATACATTTTTTAGCAAAGTAACGGAATCGGCTACGCTTTACCTCATCACATTTGCCTAAATAAATCCTCACACCTCATCAGGAGCAGCTACTCGAAGCGGGGTGAACATCATGACTTCTGGTTGGCTGCCTTGTGCGCGTTCACAATGGCAAGCTGCTCGTCCGTGGGCTTCATTGCGGGGAAGAGTAGGACCTCCTTGATGTTGCTCCGGTTCGTTAGGAACATGGTTAGCCTGTCGATGCCGAGACCCCACCCGCCTGTTGGAGGGAGGCCGTGCTCAAGTGCCGTTATGAATGAGTCATCCATGACCATGGCCTCGTCGTCGCCCTCCTTACCCTGAGAAGCCTGCTCCAGGAAGCGCTGGTACTGGACCACGGGGTTGTTAAGCTCGGTATACGCGTTGGCAAGCTATTGCATGACATGGTTGGTTAAAATGATGAGTGATGCGTGAGTCAAACAACGAACGTATTTGTTGCACGGCCGCACACATTTTTTCGTTTCAGGAGCAGGGCTCAGAATCGTTATAAATACAAGAAGAGAATCACCACTGGGCGCTGAGTATCGAGTTAGTGCCCTCGGACTGGTGCCAGCATCGAAGTTTCCTCATCGCCCCTCTCCCTTCAGAAAAAATGTGCACACTCCGCTTGATGTCTCTGTCCTTCTCTCGAAAGGAGACTCACCTCTCTTCCACACGCGAACAGCTCGAACCTCTCGGTGAGGTGCGGTTTGCTCCTATGGTACTTGGCGAGCGGGCTCATGATCTGAGGGTGCTCTGTAATGAACGTGGGGTGCACGATGTTATCCTCAAGGAACTCCCCGACTAGTGTATCGAGCAGCCTTGCCGTGGTGAGGGGCGGCGTGCACTCGAGCCCGTGCTCCTCCAATATGTTCTCGAGCTTTGCGTCAATCTTCGGGTCGTCGAACGCCGGTAGCTTCTTCCCGATCTTCTCCTCGATCCCCTCGATCATGGATATCCTCTTGAAGGGCGGGGTGAAGTCGATCTCGACCTCGTCGGCGCCGGGCTTGGGGCTGTACTTGATCTTGTATCCTCCCGTTATGTCCTTGACCATGCCGCTTATCATCTCCTCGGTCATGTCCATAAGATCCTCGTAGTCGGCGTATGCCTGGTAGAACTCGCATGTGGTGAACTCCGGGTTGTGCGTGAGGTCAATCCCCTCGTTCCTGAACTGCCGTCCGATCTCGTAGACCCGGTCGAGGCCTCCCACGACGAGCATCTTGAGGTAGAGCTCGGGAGCGATCCGCATGAACATCTCGAGCGAGAGGTCGTTGTGGTACGTTACGAAGGGCCGGGCGACGGCGCCGCCGGGGATCATGTTCATCATGGGCGTCTCGACCTCAAGGAAGTGCCTGTCATTGAGGTACTTGCGGACGCCGTTTATGATCCTGGCGCGCCTCTCGAAGACTGTCCGCACGTCAGAGTTGACGATGAGGTCGAGGTATCGCTGTCTGTACCTGGTCTCCATGTCGGTTATGCCGCCTCGTCCGCATCCGGTGGACTTGGGGAGCATGTGCAGGCACGGGCTGAGAAGCTTGATCTCCACGGGGAAGAGACTGAGCTGTCCCGTCTTGGACCTGCCGGCATACCCCCTCGCACCCACGATGTCCCCCCTCTTGATGGCCGAGGTGTCCGTCTCGAACGCATCCGGCCCGGCCTCGTAGTCCTTGAGGGAGAGCATGAGCTGGAGCTGCGCTCCGTCGCCCCGCAAGTCGTAGAACATGAGCTTCCCCTGCCCCCGGACGGACTGGACGCGGCCGGCGACCGTGACGACCCGCCCCTCGATTCTGGAGCCAGCCTCGGTCTGCGGGCCGAACTCGGCCTCGAAGTCGGGGAGGCGATGGGACACGTCGAACTTGTGCGGGTACGGGTTGCCCCCCGCCGCCTCCATGGATCGGACCTGCTGCTCTCGCAGCGCTTTGTACTGGGACGGGTCGAGTTCCTCCTCGTCCGCCCCGGCGGGCTTCTTCTTCGGCGGTCTCTTGGCATCCTCGACCGCCTTGATGGATCGAGTTCGTGCGAAGAGAGGATACGTCGTCATTGTCAGCTTCGTCACTTTGGGACCATCACAGATACGTGTAGCAGGACAACAAAATTTCCTCACCCTAGCGGCCGCCTTCTCGGCCTTCTTCTTCGCTGCGGCCTCGGCCTTGAGAAGCTTCTTGAGGGCGTTCTTCGACAGCGGCTGCCCGTTCTCGTCGAGCCTGACCTCGGCAACCGCGGCCGCGACATCCTTCACTTGGTCCGACATCGTGACAGTCTACTCTAGACGTCGGAATGAAAACTGTCCCAAACTTTTTGTGCAAGGGACGGCCGGCCTCTGTAGGTGTCTGCAGTCCTCGACAACCACCGACCTTTGCTTCTGCTTTGCGATGCTATCTCGGCGGACGATATGTAGGACGATTGCCTATTGCCTAGCCTATGCCTGGATTCCCTGGCTGGGGGTCCCTGTCTCCAAAATGAGTGGCTCTCATCATCGTCCTGTACGTCTTTTCCCTTGATAGTTAGTATGTACATACGATACAGTGGGCACGATCGAGTGTACGTACCCCCCAAACCCTGTTTGTGGTACCCCCCCCTACTGCTGGTTGCTGGTTCAGGAAAACGACGAGCGAGGCGCGGCGAGAGGCGAAACGTACCGCACCGAGGCCCTCGCCTCGGACCGAGGCCGAGGAGACCGCGAGGCCGCGAGCCGCGAGGAGATCGATCGGGGCGGAAATAAAAAGGTTACTTCACTTCCCAGCACTGTCTGCCGCTCTCGTTCGCGTAACACATCCAGTCAACGAGCGACGCGACACAGGCGACAAGCGTCTTGCGAGAATTCGCCTGTCCGCTGCCGAAAGGAAATGAAACTCCTCGACGAGAAGGGCGATGACCGCCCTCGCGTTGCATTCGAGTCAAGCGCGTCGTCCTCCCTGCTCCTGTCGGGCGGGCACGGCGCGAAGCGACCGCTCCCCACTCTTTCCGTCCTCGTGGACAACGTCGTCTCTGCTGAGGAGAAGCGGCGCAAGGTGGAGGTGCGGAGACGGGAGCTGGAGGGCGCGAGGGAGGAGGCCCGGAGGGTCTTGGAACTGCACCCGGTCGAAGGGAAGGGGGATGAGTGCGACGCGGAGAAGGGTGAGGTGAAGCAGCCGGCGCACCAGACTGAGCCGGTGGAGACGGTTACTTGGGAGAGGCGATCCGACTTCTTGAACCCGCCACTGCTAAGGGGATTTCTTCGAGACGTCGAGGATTCTCTTCAGCGTCGAAGGCAGGGCGTGCGGTCGTCGAAAGATGGTGATCAACCAATGGGGGAAGATATGCTTGCCCTAGCAAGAAAAGAGCGATGAAGGCAACCAGCAGTTGTTTGGTGAACTTTGCAAAAAATCTTTATGATCAAGTGGGGAGAGGCAGGCCTATCTTCAGTATGTCTGGCTTTGCAATTCCGTTGTCACCCTCGACCTTCGCTATGGACATGTCCATCCTGGGCGACGACTCATCCTTTGGAGACTGATGCGGCATGGCGACTTTGGAGGAAGTCTGAAGTGATGGTCGGTCCACCATTTCAGAGCTAACATAGTAGTCCGAGCGCAGCCTGCCATGCTGAGCCGCCATTTCTATGTCAGACCCTCCGTCGCCGCTTACTAGCCAGGACGGCTCTCCTGGATCGTCACTGTAAGGCACGGCTTGTCCCCCCATGTTCCGCATGCTTTCGGGGATCGACTCTACCTGCATACTTAGAGCCGAGTGGGGGAACCCTGCGCCCTTCAGCGGGGACTGCTCAGCTTCCTCGTCTGGCTCGTGCTCGGCTTCCCACTCCTCGTCAGACAACGTAGGGTGGAAGAAGTGTCGGAACCGTAGCCGCTTGTCAACTATTATGCCCAGCTGGTGAACCATGACGAGAAACCCGAACGCCGTGAGGGTTAATATGAAGGTGAATATTGCCCAGTCAATGATGTCACCCTGTCCACCTGGCTTGCTATTCGGTGTCGGGACTGCTGATGTAAATGTTGTTGTTCCCCAGTACGGTGACGTCAGGTTGAGGCGGATGAAGACGTCGCCGTCGAGATAGATGTAGGCGTACGTTGAATGAACCTCGGTGGCGTGTCTCGTGTCTTCTTCAACACCCGAATCTTCGTTGGTATCTGCCTGGGTTTCGACTTGCGTCTCCTCAATTTTTCGAATCCCATATTTTTGGTCCGAAAAGCATGTGGCGAGTACTGAGGTCATCAGCTCAGCATTGCCGCTCATCAAGGCCTCAGCGTTGGTTTTCGACCTCGCAAGAACTGTTGCGTCCTTCGCCTTTTTTGCCGCCTCGGCCGCCTCTACTATTGCGGTGGATGTGTCAACCTGACATCCCAGATAGATACAACGTTATATCCGATTGCCGACGGAAACAACAAAACAAACCTCTTGACAAACCTCGGACGTAGTATTGGTAAGTGTTGCCTCCGCTGCTTTGATTGCAAGTTCCTCGGCCTCTATTGCTGCTTCCTCCGCGGCGAGTGATAGGTCATCTTCGCTGCTTGGGATTTCAGCTTCGCCGTCCGACTCCTTTTCCATTTCCTCAATCGCATCTTCGATCTCTTCCAAAACTTCCTCTATCTCTTCCAGTTCATCCCCCTCTACCTTGGCCTCGTCACTATCAACCGCAATTAATTCACCTCCTTTGCTCTGTAGAGCTCCATTTGTGGCATGCTCATCAGGCTCATCCGTCGTAGAATCGATTGATTTTGTTTCATTGCGAGATAATAACCGGACAAACTGTCTCGCGTCGATTCCCGTTTCATTTGCCAAGCTCTTGGCATCGTTTGCAGGGGCCAGCTGGCTTGTCGCGAGACTGTCATCAGTCGTTGGTGATCCCGTGTCATGATCAGCCTGAGAGCTGTCCTCGTCCTCGACTTCTGTTTTATTTCCCGATACGGCAGGCGCATTCGGTGTGCCCCCGCCCGACAATGCCTCGTCATGAAGTGGAATTGTTACGTTCGAGTTTGTCGAGGAGCTCGGAGCACGTTTGAGTGGCTGGATTATAATCTGGGAATCACCCAAAGTTGGCGCAACTGAAACGGTCGGCGTTGCTGAGGGCGTATTTGTTGTGGGCGGCAAGTACAGCGAATAATCGCCAGTTCGAATTGCATTCGCGCAATTGAAGAAGGCTTCATAGAAGAGCGCTGCACGCGTTCCTTCCACGGCACCTTTGACTTGCTTAACGTTCGGGTTGAGACTATGATGTTTTTCTGCGATACTTTCATCACTAGATTTTTTGGTGGGGTCGACTTCATCGTCCCGTCTACTGTCGCCGCTGTCGCGTTGAGGATCTGCAACATAAAATTGTAGCTTCCCTCTTGGCGGGATCAGCAATGGGTCAATCCCTACGTAGAGGTCTGCCAAGTCCTGAAACATCTCCCACACGAAATCCTCCGATCCTGAACTGCGTAATATTTGCCTACCCGACGGTACAGATACTACTTCGAACGGTTGGTATCTAGGTCGCTTAAATGTATAGTCGACGGCACCTTCGGTATTCGATGCGTTAGAGATAGAACTAGCATCCCGACATTGGGAGCACCAACTAAAAAGATTTGAGTCACTCACGCTGTATGATCTTTTCGAGCACAACTCCAGTGATTGGCGCCATGTAATAAGCTTCGGTCCACTCATTCGAGATACGTGTTGAGTGATAAACTCTTCCAACATTCTCCCAGGAGACATACTTCCCCATGCCCTCGTTATTCGTCTCAGCAGCTAGTTCAGCGTCAATGTGCACGATTGGTATAGATTCTGACGTCCTGGACACTCCTGTTCGCTGTGGTCCGTATTCGAGTGTCAATTCGAAGTATTTCTGTTTATCAATCTGTGCTTCTGGAGATTGGGCGTCCTCTACGTCCAAGGGTGAGCCTGAAACGTGCGGGTGCAATACTGTGGCCACACGCGGCCGATATCGAAAAGCCAGCGCCGATTTGCGTATAAGGATGGGACCTGATGGGATGCTTGGCGCAGTCGGCACCGCTTCTTCGTCTCCAGGTTGCCTCGAGTCATTGCCCCTCTTTGGTTCTGTCTGGTTTCCGTCATTAGCTTCATCTAACAACATTCTCATGTCGTTGTTGCTCCCACTTCTACCACCAGCATGAAGTCTAGCCATCCTTGTGACCACATAGCATTCGACAACATCGCTCGCGTCCAGCTGAGATACCAGCGAAGAAAGCTGAGACGTTCGAGACAAAACGGTTGCAGATTGTACATCCTCCCCGCCAGGAGCGTTGATAATTTCCTCGGCACTGTCGATGACTTTGCGACTGTCGTACTTCCGTCGATTATCGACTGCGTCGTCGGTGGAGGCATCCTGAGCAAAAGAGAAACCTTTGTGTTGAACCCTAGTGCGTTTCTTTCCTACTCCCGAGGATTTCATAGTCTTCTCTTGCAAGCTTTCGAAGCCTGTCATGACGGTGTGTATAACGAATACACCCGCAAACATAGCCGCGAGCAGCAGTGGAACACCTCGAGCTCTTGGACTCCGCGAGTCTGTGCTTGTTATTGTTTGCTCGAAATGTAAGTCATCCTCGTCATATCTTCTCCTACGCCCTCTTCTATCGTTAGAAGGGTGTTCTACCGATGGAGGGGGGCTATATTTCATCTTCTTGGAAGGAATAGATTTGGGCAGAGATGCGGGCCCAACAGTAGAGGCGATGGGCAGAGATGAGGGACCAGTCGCAGTAGAAGAAGCGCTGGTGTAATTGCTGCTCGTGGGGTTGGGACAGGTAAAAGCTCGTCTAAGCGGCGTTTGACCCAGCACCCCGGCGTCCGCGTTTGGGCAGGCCATGGGCATATCGATCGCGCAGAGCCCAAGATGTGCAGAGATGCTGCTGCCGAGACGCCTCCTGGACCCTGGAGCCGCCCTCTTTTTAGTCCTTCGAAGCGTCAACCGCGGCAGCCAGCGCTTTCTTTTACTTGAGAGCCTTGATAAAACAGGAGTGCCTGAATGTGGTTTGCATCTCACCAGATCTTAAGGGGCCACTTGCTCCAAAATTACAAGGTCCCCAAGGTTCCAATCAAATGAAACTGCCAGCAAGGTGGTATTATATTTACATCTAGTAATCTGTACTTTAAATGATCCTCTTGAACAACATGCATCCTTGACCATAATCTTGTCGTTCAGCGATCATGCGATCATCTCCACTTATTTCATCAATCATCACACACATCAGCACAAGCATTGCAAACTGACACCATGCTTGCTCTATCATTCAGTATGCAATCCAGTATCCAGTGTCATGCCTGTGCGCTTTGGCGCAAGTCTCAGCGTAAACCTCTTCATCTTGTTTGGGATGATGATGTTGCGAGAGGCAGCGGGAAGAGTATCTAACAGGACGCAGGTCAAACTTTTCTGTCAGACTGTAGTCTTTGAATTGCTGAAGCTTGTTCTTGGAACAGGGCTTGAGGCGGAGACTTCGTCCTCTCATCTTTTGAAGACACAGTTTTGTGTTGGTCACCCTGAACTGTGGGAGGATTAGAATGGACAAAAGCACACAGGGGCGTAAATCACGCATGCACATTTACTTGCCTGGTAATTCCGATTGATCCGCTTCACAACAAAGCGAGTATCCCGATTGCTGGCAACCTTGCAGTTGTTAATTTTGAGCTTGCTGTTGCGCTTGCACTGGTAATTGTCTGCGCAAGACATGCACCACCATGTTTCGGTACTTCTCTCTTGCCAGAAGTATCCCTCCTCCCAATAAAGTCTGAGACGGAAACCCACCTCCGATGACCGTTTCTGAATCGGAAGGGCGGTAAGTTTTATGTTGCTGTCATACAGGCCTTGCGTTGGTAGGTCTGTCGGGAGGAGGCCTGTCGGGGAAAAGGTTGGGACACTAGTCGAGGGTGGTACGACATCTTCGCCCTGAGTTGGCAATTCGGTAGGCAGAACGCCTGACGGTAGAAAGGTTGGAATGCCATCATTCTCTTCATTTGATTCGTTATGGGCCGCAGCGAGGGTTGGGACAGACTCGACGATGGCCTTGAGACCCTCAAGTCGGGGGGCGGTAGTTGGGACAATAGAGGCAGACTCTGTCGCAAACCAAACCTCTGAGCTCCGACTCGCCACTTCGTTCACGTTATTGTCCTGAGGCGGGTCAAGGGAAATGCTTGGGATGTAGGCATCAGTACTTCGTCTCGGCGAAGGTTCTTCCTCGTGGTTCATGGTTTGAATAGTAAGGATAATGGCTGTCGACGCGCTGGCGCCAAAGATAAACCCTCCAACGGCCGCAAACTTTGCTTGATTGGACTTCTTTCGATTGGTTGGAGAGCGGAGGACTTGGTTCGCAGGCGAGCCAATTCCAGTTGCTCGGTGATTCGACGGAGAGAACGACGACGAACGAGAGATCGTAGGGGATGTGAAGAATGTCATGTTGAATTTGTCGGGGTAGCGGAGCGGTGTTTCGAAACTCGGTTGAGGAAATTGTGAGCTCTGGTGAATCATCAAACAGGGGACCACCATCTTGCTGCACGCGAAGGAGGGACTTGGAGGCAAAGTTGTTTTCATGCCGAGAGGCGGATCATTTATCCACATGCGTTGCACATGCATCGCCAAGAGCTGTGCGAGTGAAGAGATCGTTTGGCTCAATTTCATTCAATCCAATCGAACGCACATGAAAAAGGGGGGCGACTCGCAGGCGAGGATGATGGACAGCTGTGGACTGCTTAGAAGTCGATTAATTTTGGGTTAGGGAATGTGCTTAGTTGCCCGTCCACAGCTTTCCGGCCTCAATGTCTCCACTCCTTAGCTTCTTCCACGCGTCGTGGGTCTCCTCGATAACCTCGGCGGCAGTCTTCTTATCCAAATACTTCTCATCGAATCCGAAACCTAGAGATCGCTGGCGATTGAGACAGATTTGAAGAGGTAGTCGCAAAAAGGTCTCTGCCCTACACTCACCATTTAGCGGCTTGTCGTCAGGGGTCTTGTACCACCTGAACCACTCCCGGATGCCGTCCTTCACGCTGGCCGGCACATCGTCAATGTCATCGTACTCTTTGGCCAGCTCATCATCGGTGGCAACAGCAAGCACCTTCCAGTCGAGCTCGCCGTCGTCGATCATGGCAAGCACGCCGAGCGGCTTCACCTCGACGACGGAACCCATCGCGATGCTCTTGCTGCCGATCTCCACGACGTCGATCGGATCGTCGTCACCAAAGCACTTGAGCTCTGGGTGCTCGGCGTTGGGGTCCTCCCACGTCTGGGGCAGGCATCCGTAGTTCCAGAAGATGGGACCATGGTAGTCCCTAAGCTTTCCCTTCTTCATGTCCTGGGCGATGGGATTGTTCTCCTCCTTCGTGGCGACCTCCATCTTCGCCTTCGTCATCTTCGGGATCTCGATCACGGCATTGTACGTGCCCTCACTGCTGCCCTTCAGGGGGATGTCGTGCCACGGAGAGATGGCGGATTCGCCTTCGCTGAAGGACACGCGGAAGGACTCGGTCTCGGCCTCCCCGGACGTGGCCGTGGAGTACCCGTTTAGGATGGTGGCGGGGACATATCGGGAGGCCGGGACGAAGGCGGACGCCGGGACGAGAGCTCCCGCAAGTAGCGCGATGTTGAGCTTCATGCTGGAAACGTTGAATTTGTTGACAATATGCCCCCCTTGGAAGAAGATGTGGCGATACATCCGTAGCCGTCTTGGTGACCAGCAACGAAACGAAACGGAGGACGGAGGAACGGAGGGGTCGGCCCTTCACACATCGGCTTGGGTTCCCCCCCCCTCGCTAACCGACTTACTTGTCCCTATTTTACTCAAAAAATCAACGTCAGAAGTTACAACCATTTCGTTGACATTGTCAACGACTCAACGACATTTCTCTAAGTTCACAATTCCCAAGAAAGATTGTCTCTTCGATATATATATGGAGTCCCGTAAAAGTCAAGATTCCGTCTTTTTTTCCCCAAAGCTAGCTACTGCTCGGCAAACTAGGTACTTTTTCGGCGAGGACCCCCCCGCCTCTCGGGTGTTTTCCTCTCCCCGGCCGTTTCCCCCTCCACGTGGAATAATACGCCACGTACTCGCCTGGAAAAGGAAAAGACGCCTACGATATTGTACTTGACGAACTCGCGTAGGTAGAGGCAGCGTACACTGTTTTCACTCGCTTCACTCACAAAAACCTGTGAATTCTCCTTGCACAACGACCTCTCTGCCTCGACAGAGTTCGTCGTGCCAGTACCAGACTCCTACACCTACCTACCTGGAACCAGCAGCAGCCCAGGGCCCAGGTGTTTCCGGACGGACGGAGTCCGTCAAAGAGAATAAGCTGTCCCGGGTTGTGAATTGCCGTGTGTCTTTATTGAGGCGCGTTTCCTTTTGTCCTGACAAAACTGTGCCGTCCTTTCCACTCCGCTGCAGCAACACACCGGTGTAGGCTGAAGGGTGTCCCTACAGTTCCCTAGGGGCTTTTTTTTCCTGAGCGCGCCACTACATACGTGGAATGATCACTTTTACGGCCAAAATTGTTGCGAGAGGCAAGATGATATCGAAGGAATCCGTCTTCGCTTACGCGAGGGGGATCTAACGATTCCCCGGATTCCGGCGGTTGGTTAGAGTGTCTTCGGATCTTTCGTA
>JAAMXK010003850.1:257-10766 GCA_019693575.1 Thalassiosira oceanica | reverse complement strand
AATGTTAGAGGAAACAGAGATTAGGAGATGCAATGCCTGTTTGCTGGGATTCAGCGGCAGCTCGTTTACTACAAGGCCTAGGCGGTAAAAACCCTTCCGGAGGTATGTACTGTAGGCTTAAGCCTACCCAGCCTCTCCCGGAAAAAAACGATTTACGATTTACCGATTTCCAATTTCTCTCAGGACGAGCAACAGAGAAGAACCGGGAGAACCTGGGAGAACAGTGAGAACAGACAAACTCTCTCTACTCTAGACTAAGAGTAGACAGAATAGTAGAGAAGAAGCGGCCCCTGTCTCTCCTCTCTCCTGTCCCTGCTGCTGCGCAAAGTACTACTGGTGGGCCAGGAGAAGAACGGTGGAAGGGCGTCGGTGGAGTCAGAGTAGTACCCCACGACAGACAACGCGAAATGACCTCTGACAGTCATGTAAGGCGGCAGTCCTCCCCGTCTACGTCTGTAGCCGAACCACCACAGCAGGAGGGCGATGATACAACGATACGTCTTCGAATAGCCGGTCTCGGGCATCACTTCGAATTGGACGCAAGCACAAACGCAAAGCTGTCTGACCTGAAGGAAGAGGTCGAGAGAAGGACGGAGATACCGGCGCCTTACCTCAGACTCGTCGCGAAGTCGAAGAAGTTGGAGGATGATTCAATGGTGCTGGGACCGTCAATAATGGATGGCGTTAGGATCGTAGAAATTGGCGCCGGACTGGAGGACAGGACGAAACTACTTCTCCTGCATTCCTCGAGCTACTCGCAGGATAAGCCGGGGATTGAAAAACTAGACAAGCTCAACGAGGAGATCAAGAAGTTGGAAGACGGGGCCTTCGATGACAAGACGGTCCAGGAGTTGATCATCCAAATTTGCTGCAAAATTGATTGCGTCGAGACGAACGGGTCGGATGCCCTGCGAAAGATGAGGAAGAAGACTATCAAATATGCAGAGTCTGTAGCCCAGAGAAGCGAGAAGTTGAGCAAACAAAGCGCTCGGGGGATAGATCCATAATGTTTGAAAGAGACCCGACATATTGGAAATACGACATAGTTTTCAAAAGATGAGCATTTGTGGATCCTTCAAAAATTGACGTACGTGATATGCATGATAAAACAATTCTTGAGAGGGTGTTACCTTGGCACGGAACTGATCCCGCCCGCTTCTTCACTTTTCGAGCTCCGCCCTCATCTGGTCTATGGTTTCCCTGTACGACTCGACGGTCCTCGGCGCCCTAAATATAGCGCTTCCGGCGACCATCATGTCGACACCAGCGTCGGCCACTTGTC
Organism: Thalassiosira oceanica; assembly: GCA_019693575.1. NCBI lineage: Eukaryota > Bacillariophyta > Thalassiosirophyceae > Thalassiosirales > Thalassiosiraceae > Thalassiosira > Thalassiosira oceanica. Next base: position 9,484 of record JAAMXK010003850.1, on the reverse strand, counting down.
GAATGTTGTTTACTTTGACTCCTCCATCGATCATTAGCCTGCAGTCTATCCCTGCGTCGTCAATCAACTTGCGAGCCTCACGCGCCTTTTCGAGCACAGCTGGGATGAAAGCCTGGCCTCCGAATCCAGGGTTCACACTTTTGGTTTATTTTCACTTTGTGAGAGGAGTATTTGTTCGGCAGAGTTTGCAGGCCCGTCCGAACCTCCCTCACCTCATCAACAGAATGATGTCGAGTTTGTCCATCACATACTTGCACGCGTCCAAACTCGTTCCAGGGTTGAAAACAAGCCCAGCCTTGCAGCCTCCATTCTTGATCAGCTGCAGCGACCGATCGATGTGATTCGTTGCTTCGGGGTGGAATGTGATGTGCGATGCCCCCGCTTTTATGAAGTCCTCGATCAAGCTATCCACGGGGCTCACCATCAAGTGAACATCGATTGGGGCAGAGACTCCGTGGTCTCGAAGAGCCTTGCAGACCATCGGCCCGATTGTCAAGTTTGGCACATAGTGGTTGTCCACTTGATGGGAAGGGCAAGTCGAAGAGGGGATGATGTTGATGATCTGGGCGATGTTCGCGTGAAACCGAGATATTGTCACTCACTGACGTCGAAGTGTATTATGTCGGCGCCCGCTTTGAGAACATTCTCAACTTCCTCGCCCAGCCGTGCAAAGTCTGCGCTGAGGATCGAAGGTGCGATGATGTACTTCTTGCCTGCCAGTATTTTCGTCATTTGGTCGAGTTGATTTGAGTTGTGACACGAGACACGAGGACACCAGTGGACTGCTAGCTGAAGACCAAGAAGAAAGGAGGACCTAGAGGCGAAGTAATTGCGGCCTGCTATGCTCGTTTCTTCCGAGGGCAACTACGGGCCAAAGATGTCTGGGATAGGGAGACCTTCGCTTGCCGCCGCTCGTAGCATAGCGCATCACCCATCACCTCCTCCGCACTCCAGCACTTTAGATCCTTTTAGATCCCCCTGGGTTAACCTATTCTTTACTTCAAAGATATATTTTTTCGGATTTATTGTTACCTAGCTTCTCTAAATACATACATACTTATTATGTTGCGTAAAAACAACCGTTTCGTCTGAAGGTTAAACCATCCTGCCTCGGCGATGATGTCCCACAGCCGGTTTCTTCACTGCGGGAGCCGTGAGGACGAGCCGCTGCCGCTGGACTGCGCTGCCTGCTGTTCGAGCAGGACAGTCAGGACAGCACAGCAGGACAACTGCGGAGTCTCGGGATCTGGCGGTTTCATTGTAATTGTTAATTGCAACTTGGAGCCGGCGCGGCGATGCGAGGCTGCACGCATCTGGGACTTGTTAATTGTGGAGCCGGAGGATGCCCGACGGTAGTCGCGTGCACTTTATCACCCTCGGGGGTACAATAGATAAGGATTATCCGCAGCTGACTGCGGGGTATGCGTTCGAGTTCGGAGACGAATCAGCCGCACAGCGCATACTGAGGTCGCATCCGAACCTTGGGATCCAATTTGAAATCGTGCCAGTGTGTCAGAAGGACAGCCTTGATATCACCGACGAGGACAGGAACCTGGTGGTGTCGGCCATAGAGAGAATCTTGAATGAATCAAAAACAAGATCGGATCCGGAGGAGAGGATAGTCATAACTCACGGGACGGACACGATGATCGAGACCGCCCTCTATGTCGAAGAGAAGCTCGGGAGCCGACTGGTGGGGAGCGTCGTCGCATTCACTGGAGCGACGAAGCCCGAGAGGTTCAAGGACTCAGACGCGTCGTTCAACTTAGGCGCTGCCGTCTCTGCGACATCCTTTTGTCCTCCAGGATCGGTTGTGATCTGCATGAATGGCAATGTAACACGGGCGAGGGAAGCACACCGCCGCGACGACGGAATTTTCAAGGGAAAATCGTGCTAAACAAAAGACAGTCTTCTCTAAAGAAAGTGTATCTGTTTTCCTTTCCGTCATTTGAGCAAGTGAGATTGATTTTCGCGTTTAGTTCGTTTCGCGTTTAGTTCGTCTTGACTTTCCCGTCCTTCTCAGGCTTGTCGAACTTGCCTGCCTCGAATCTTTGGTACAGCTTCTCGATCTCGTTCATCATACCGACCTCGTCGAAGTAACCCTCCACGTCGAAGAATTTACCCACGGACCAAGTTTGCTCGACGTACCCGGGAGGCGCTTCCTTGCCCTGAAACTCAAGCTTGACGGTGTAAAACTCCGAGAAGCGGGGGAAGTCGCTCCTCACCCTGATGCCGAAGTTTTTCATGTCCTTATTCTTCACCAGCTTGATCGCCGTCTCGTCCTCTAGCGGCCGGGTGATCATAATGCAGTCCTTGTCAACGAACGTGATGATAAGCTGGAGGACCCCGCTGAGCGCGAAGTACACGGCGACGCAGAATCCCAGGAGGATCCTGTTCTCAGGGAAGTCCTTGGCGAGCGCGAACTGCGCGAAGGCCGCGAAGCAACACGCTGTGAACATCAATATGAGCTTCACATTGTCGCCGAAGACGTCCTCGGTCAGCTCGACGGCGTCGCCGTGGGCCGATATGTCCTCCGACTCCATCAGCGTGCCCACGACGCACTCGTCGAGGACCTGCTTCACCTTGATAATATCCCCGACATCTACTTGAAGGAACTCGGTCTCCTCGAGTATCTCCTCCTCCTCCTCCTCCTCTTCGGGCTCGGGCTCCTGCTTTTTGTTCTTCTTGCCCATGGTGTCGTGCTTTATTACACTCTGGCGACAGGTGTGGCAGCTTGTGGCAGTGTGCGGCTCGGCCGTGGCTCGGCGCGCTTAGCTGAGTTGCTCGCTCCGGTTCGTCTGCACAGCTGGTCGCTGGTCGAGAGGATGGTTTGCTGGCCTGACTGACCAGACGAGAACAGGACAGCAACTGCTCGGGTACTCTCGGTGGTTGGGTCGCGGCGTCTTCGATCACTGTGGGCCTTTTTTCCTGTCATCCGATCCCGTCTTCCCCGATCCTCGAGCAGAGCGCCGCCGTCGTTTTGTTTTGGCGTCAAGCTGCGTCAAGTGACCACCCGCTAACACGTGGAACTACTGTACATAAAGGGGCTCTTACCCTCTATGAGAACATGCTTAGACCCTAGCAAATACAATCGAAAGTGACGGGACTGACGGGACTTGACGGGACGATAAGAAGACGAAGACCCTCATCGCCGGGTCCGCTCGTCTCCCTGAACTTGTACTACATATCGGTACTCGTTCTGCTGAGCTGAACTTCTCCATGTCGTCCGACCTCGCCGCGCTGCGGACCGCCGCGGAGGACTGGGCGTCGCTCGATCCCAACCCCAAGACTGCCTCTCACGTGACGGCGTTACTCGGACGGGCCGACCGCGAGGGCGAAGGCGGCGGTGCGGTCGCGGAGCTCCGCGTCCTCTTCGGGGGACCCCGGATAAGTTTCGGCACGGCCGGGCTGCGGGGTCCGATGCGCCCCGGTCCCCGGTCGATGAACGACCTCGTCGTCGTCCAGGCCGCGCAGGGCATCGCGAGTTACATCAAGGACGCGGAGGGCGGCGAGGTGAGTCCGGCGACTCGTCCGACCGTGGTGGTGGGCCGCGATCACCGAGCCCGCGGCGAGTTCGGCCTGTCGTCGGAGCGGTTCGCGCGCTACACCAAGCTCGTCTTCGACCGCGCGGAAATTGACTGTCTCCTCCTGGAGGGACTGGTCGCCACCCCTATCCTGGCGTTCGCGACGAGATACCTTGGCGCCACGGCGGGGATCATGGTCACGGCGAGTCATAACCCTAAGGACGACAACGGGTACAAGGTCTACTGGAGTGGGGGTTGTCAGATCAGGCCGCCGATGGACAGGGAGATCGCGAAGGCCATAGACGAAAACCTCAGGCCGTGGACCGACTACGGCGCCGCGCTGGCGGAGGCGGAGGGTCGGGGGCTCGGCGACGGGCCCAGGACGGAGGAAATCGAGGAGGCCTACTTCCTGTCCATACGGGCCCTGAGGACACTGCCCGAAGATGGAGGCGAGTCCGATCTCAAGTTCGCGTACACCTCGATGCACGGGGTCGGATATCCCTACGCGAAGCGGTCCTTTGACGAGTTCGGCATACCCGGGCCGCTGGTCGCCGTGCCGTCGCAGCGCGACGCCGACCCCGCGTTTCCCACCGTGCCATTTCCCAATCCCGAGGAGAGGGGCGCGCTAAACCGGGCGATGGAGTTCGCGGCCGAGAACGGCTGCCGCGTCGTACTCGCGAACGACCCCGACGCCGACAGGCTCGGCGTCGCCGAGCTCGCCGATGACGGCGGCTGGACCGCCTTCACCGGCGACGAGATCGGCGCCCTCCTAGGCATGTGGCTTCTGGAGTCGTTCGGCCGGGCCTCCTCCAGGCCCGTGGCCATGATCGCGTCGACCGTCTCGTCGAAGGTACTGGCAGCGATGGCCGACGCCGAGGGTTTCCGCTTCGAGGTGAGGATTGGAGGATTGCCGACTCGCAACAGCGAGCTAGGACTCATCACGCTTGTGTTCCAACTCATGCAACAACTCAGGAGACCCTCACCGGCTTCAAGTGGATCGGCAGCCGCGCCCTCTCCCTCCGCGAGGAGGGGTACGACGTCCTCCTGGGGTACGAGGAGGCCATCGGCTTCTCCTGCGGGGGCGTCATACCCGACAAGGACGGGATAAGCGCACTGGGCGTCGTGGCGAGCATGGCAACGTCGCTCCACGGGAGGGGGGAGACCCTGGTCTCGTACCTGGCGGGTATATACGGCAAATACGGGCACTTCGTGTCGGACAACGGGTACTACAGATGTAACGACCCGGAAGTCGCGGCAAGGGTCATCGAGGGGATGAGGAACGGCGGGAAGTACCGCGATAGAGTGGGCGGCTACGACGTAGAGAGTGTGAGGGACCTCGGCTCGCCGGGCTACGACAGCACGACGGAGGACGGGAGGCCGACGCTGCCGACGTCCGCGGCGTCCCCCATGATCACTTTCCGGTTCGCCAACGGGTGCGTGGCCCAGTTCAGGGCAAGGTGAGTCCGGTCAGTAAACACATTTTCTGGAGTTTTGGCGCGAGCGTGCTGACCCTGTCGAGTCTTGTCTTGCGCAGTGGCACGGAACCAAAATTCAAATACTACCTCGAGCTTAGAGGGAGGCCCGGCGAGTCACGCGAGGACGTCGAAAAGAGATTGAGGAAGATGAGTGGAATCGTCCTCGAGGAGCTCGTGAGGCCTACCGAGCAGGGGTTAATCTTGCCCTGAGAGTTTTCACATGATATAACTTTCAAATGTTCATCCATAAGTTCTACACAAAGCATCGTCTCATTACACCCTCGGCCAGCAAGGTTCAGTGCAAGAAACTGGCAGCTTGCATGCATTCATGTGCTTCCGCTGTGTTTTGTAATTACAATATCTTACAAAGGAGTTACACACACATTCTGCCGCAGGTTAACAAGTAACTTAACTTGGCTTCCTGCCAGTTGGCTTCCTGCCAATGCACAAGATGGGGAGGGGGGTATGTGGCCATCTAATCTAGACGGTGTGAAGGGGAACATATGAAGACTCTTATTCTCGTATTTCTCTCTCATATAAACTTTTATGTAAAAAAGACGGCCACAGAAACCGACTTAATTGCCAACTCTGCCTGGCCAAGAGCCATCGCTCCCGCACGCCAATCCCAGAAAACGACTACCTAACAGCTTTCACAGACATTCCAAAATCATGAAGCGATGAACACATTGACTTATTTGGACATCATCATCTTGACGAACTCCTCATAGTTGATTTGGCCGTCACCGTCAATGTCAGCCTCGCGGATCATCTCATCGACCTCCTCGTCGGTGAGCTTCTCCCCAAGGTTGGTCATGATGTGGCGGAGCTCGGCCGCCGAGATGAAACCATTCCCGTCCTTGTCGAACACCTTGAAAGCCTCTAGGATCTCCTCCTCACTGTCCGTGTCCTTCATCTTGCGGGCCATCATTGTAAGGAACTCAGGGAAGTCGATGGTGCCGTTACCGTCCGAGTCAATTTCGTTGATCATGTCCATAAGCTCGGCCTCGGTGGGGTTTTGTCCCAAAGACCTCATGACAGTTCCGAGCTCCTTCGTTGTGATGGTACCTGTGGGACGGAATGCCGTTAGAAATTACGACCTTGGAAGAACTAGCCCAAAGACCTGTAAACCGCCCGAACCCACGGCCACATATTCAATCCTTCTCCAACAACGCGTGGTCATCGACAATACTCTCTCTAAACCTGTAAATCCGGCTCAACCGCAATGACGGGTGGCTTTGTAATTGATATCGACGGTGTGTGTTTTTCCCATTGCAAACTCGTGGGCTATCTCTACCGGTAGTTCTAGTAGGGCCGCTCGAAATCATTGGTCATTGCTCTCGTAGGTAGTCCCGGCCGTACACCTGATACACCGTGCACCAATAATAATTCCCATGCCGCCATAACTGGATGCCAACATGGCCATAAGAATGAATGCAGGAGATTCAAACCTCAAGGACTTGGTGCAAAACCCGTCCGATCGTGTAACGTGTGGTGGTTGCTACGTGGTGTGCGGAGTTCCAGTCTTTGACACAAGATACGGACGGCCGATACTCACCATCTCCGTCCTTATCGAACAGGGAGAAGGCCTCCTTGAATTCAGCAATCTGCTCCTCGGTCAGTTGATCAGCCATGGTGGAGTAATGTTGTGCTAGAGTGTTCAGAGAGAGCGAATGAAGTTGTGGGAGTGGGTTGTTGAGTGATCTTAGCCGAAAGCCGAAAGGGGTCTGCTCGCGGGGAGGGCCCCCAACGTTTCTGTTTTTATTTTCCCCTTACTTTGACGGTTGGGTCGGTACTTCTTCCGCCCCTGTTTCCAAACTCCGCGCTGTAATAAGTAGGCTGCCTGTAAGTAATCTGAACCGGGCGCTATCGATATCACCTACGTCGCTACCTCATTGACTGAAAGGTTGTTCGGTAGAGAAGGGCCCAAGCCATGGCCGGCCTGGCTTGGTGGTGACGGAGCCAGAAATGGTGGTGGTGGGTAAGCCGATTAGCCGATTGACTGGGCTCACACTTCACATACACACCAATCAAGTAATCAAGCAAGGGGGGTTATGTGGGATGTGGAGGAGGATCAATGGAACCTCGAACCTTGCATTCTTCTAGGAGACCTCTGGATTTATGGATATAGAGAAGGTCGCAGATAAGAGGCAATGGCTTGACATAGCGAGCGGTTGAAGAATCTAGCTAGAATCTATAGAGAAAACTATAGTACTATAGAATATAATAGAATAGAAAGATTTGAGAGCCCCCCCACACAAACCCACCCTTTGAGACCAACTGGATGGATGGAGTGACGGCAAGCGAGAACAAGTGTTCTCTCTGAAGCCAGCCTGTGTGAGGGATTGGGGAGTCCAATGTTCAATAAGAGAGATTTTTTTATTTAACCAAAGGAACTTGCAACATATTACTTTGCTTGCAAAACCCTGACCTGGCTGGCCTTCCTTTTTTGGTTGCAGATTGAGTCGAGGAGAAGACAAGAGGGAACTGCCGCCCCATTTTGTCACTTCGGCTTCAGTTGCTGATGATTTTTTGCCACCTTATTTGAAGAAGCTTTCCTGATTATTGATTTCTTTACTAATACTACTATGATTGAGGTGGGCGGGAATAGTAGACCTAAGTGCCTACTCTAGCCGTGCCGTACATAGTACATAGGCAATGTGTTTGGGCTTGTGGAGAGATTTCACATGGTTCTCCTCGCTCGTCAAAAAGGAGAGTATGATTAGGAGCAGTTCTACGTTCCTATCTACCATTGCTGTGCTGAACAAGCTGGAGTTCTGGTAATCTTCCAACGCATTGGATTGTTCAACTGTACTAAGACTGCCAAGACAGCACAGGTCCCATGGGAATTTTTTGGTCCAAGAAGCGGTAGAAAAAATCTGTTAATTTGTGTATTCGACGTGAATTCGGTCAATCGAGTTTAAGTTGTTTACATTTTGAACTCTTTAAACTTTACGACACCCAAATCTAACAGACAGCGAGAAATATGCAGATATGACCCAATTGGAGTATATCTCGAGCAATAGCCATGTACCCAGACCGAAAACGCTCAACTTTTTCCCGAATCGTAAAAATAGCGGCCACGTCGCGGATTACACGCCCAGGCACCCCTCCCATAAAACAACTTTACGATTGCTGAAATAGACGGACCCAAAATCATAAGGCACCAATTCGAAAATACCAGCTGCAAAATAAAACTTACCATCATGGATTTAAATTCTGCAAAATCAATCTCTCCATTGCCATCTGTGTCAACTTCCTCCATCATTGCATCCAACTCGGGGTCTGAAAGGGTTTGGCCCAAGTTCTTCATCAATTTCTTCAGTTCAGACTTGGAAATTGTTCCGCTGCCATCCGCATCGAATACCGCGAAAGCGTCTTTCAGTTCCTTATCAGGATCATTTTTGTTCGGTTTCTTAGAACTCATCAGTATCAGGAACTCCTCAAAGTCGATCTCGTTATCTCCGTTGTCATCAACTGAACTTATCATTTGAACCAGCTCTTTCTCAGTCGGATTCTGTCCCAGTGACTTCATGACCTCCTTCAATTCCACAAGTGTGATAGTGCCTAAATTAGGGAAGTGGGTGAGTAATTTCTTCCTGGGCTTCTTAATTCCTCCGAGATCCTTCTTGCAAGAGTCCTCGGTCGACCATAATATATATCATCTCAATCAGTCTCCCACTTTAAGCCAACGCCACGATAAGGATTTTCGAGCACGGCCGGGCGCTGGATCGGCTGGATCTTGCAAACGTTTATTCGATGTTTCGCGTTGGTTGCCGTAAATCTGAGGATGTGTACCCAGAGGGCATACCACGCCTCAGCAAACGTGTGGGCCCTGCGAGCTCGGTGGTTGAACTGGCGCATTCCATTCCCCTCGGCAGTCAAAGATTCACTCGTCTTCTTTAAGAAACGTACCATCGCCGTCAATGTCAAACATGCTAAAGGCCTCCTTGAGATCGGCGACCTCATCCTCACTGAGTCCGTGCTTGGGCATGATATTGTTCTCTTGATAAAAAAGGTCTCGGCAAAGTCAACAGTCAAGTCTTCCGAAGCAAGCGGCAGACTCTTCTCAACTTCTCCCGTTCCAGTCCAGAGTCCAGTCGCGCAGTCGTCGGTTCCGCCCGCTGGCGAGTCATTGCTCGCAGGGGCCGCAGGCACGCGCACGGGGGCCCTTTTTCCCACAGGCGGTCTTCTACATGACTCCCGCGGGGGGGCGGGCGGACGCGACGGC
>JAAMXK010003838.1:0-11737 GCA_019693575.1 Thalassiosira oceanica | reverse complement strand
GCGGCCGGGGCGGGCTTTGTCTCGGTAGCGGTAGCGGTGTGGAACGATCTCTTGCGATCTCTTGCGTCATGTTGCATGTTATGTTCATCAACAACTTCGGCGATTGCAGAAGCAACGGTTTTTTTGGCCTCGCGCCGCCGCCGCACCTGCCGCCGGCCTCTCGATCTCGCGATCGCCTCCGCTCCGCGCCCGCGCCGCATGCGCAGTCCCTTTGCCTGTGGGCGCCGGCCCCCAATGAACTGAGTCGAAGCTGACCACGGTTTCTAACTACCCGGAAAAGGGTAGATTGGAAACCCCACTAGGGTACACCATGGATGGACCAAAGTATCGGTGGATGTTCACCTTCTTGATGGGTAGAGCTTCACCTTCATCTCGGTAAAAAGGCTACCCATTGAGAATAGGCGAAGCTACCTATTCTAGTCAACTACCATACCCCAAATCAAAGGTAGAGCCTCCACCTGTATTAGGTAGGTAGTGGCTACCTATCAAGGGTTCACATCTACCCCACTCAGGTAGAATCGGTGTTTCAGATGTGGGGGCCGTGTACGAGTGACCGTAAAAAGCCCGAGTTTGGTTCTGCTTCCACCGTATGGAGGCAAGAGTGATGACGGCGTGCGGTGCCGGGGGGGCCGAGGCTCGCGCATACATCCGGGTCGCTTGGGTCTGTCCTGACGGAAAGTTAGTGCCCGACAGGGCCGGTCGCCAAACAGGAATCGTCGAGCCATGGGCCCGAGACCACCGTAGCCATCTACTGCAAACGGGATGAGTACGTGGCCCTCTGATAGTATTTCTCCGGATCTGTCCCCATCGCGCCTCAACTTAGATAGCTAGTGTAGAGGACCTTTATTCTCTTTAGATCTTGTCTTGCTATGTACATATTGGCTGGCTAACAAGAATCCCAACCTGAGTGATAAAGTACACGTGGAATCTAATGGGTGAGATTCTTGCAGCGGCAGCCCGCGCGACGCATGTAAATGCTATTGAAATGCGATCAACAAGTGTCACTATATGAGAACCCTGTGTTAATGAGAACCCTGATGTGAGTCTAGTGCGAAGAACATGCAAGTCGTTTTAGGAAGGAAATAGCAAGCCTATCCCCTGATGTAGTCTAGTGCGAATAACACATGTAAGTCGTTAGGAAGGAAATAGCAAGCCTATCGCCAAATGTATACAGCTCTATTGATCTCTAAACAAATTTACCTCGCGCCCTTGAAACTTTCTCGCCAAAACTGGTCGTGAAGACATATCCTGCTTTATCGAAGCTAGAAAAAAGATACGATCAAGCTGATTCAGCGATGATACGACACGGTCGCCGATGACGACGACGACGACGACACGACGACGACGAGAAACCGAATTATTACCACCCTAGAGAGGAGTACCTTCCTCTGATTACCACCCTAGAGAGGAGTACCTTCCTCTGATACATTAACATACCAGTCATACAACTAGCAAATTAGCCACATCGAATGTCACGACTGCTTCGGGGTGATAGAGATTTTTCACGATGCCTTTCTTAGCACTGTATTCCGCAATATTGATAGCAGAAAGGAGCATTTATTTGTGATAACTCCTTCGTAGACAACCCAGTAGTTAGCTCTTTGAAATTTGCCATGCTGTACGAGTTCATTGAAAAATCGTCATTCCCTGGTGACTACGGGTGCGTTTTGTTTGGACATCTTGCATTCATGCCGCCATTAGCGTTGTTTAAGACGAACTCCCTTCTCTCTATGTTCTTCTGTGGGCGAGGACAACAACTACTTTTGGGGATTTTCGAATAAAATCATTGATTTGAGAAACCTTGGGACAAGATGGATGATTTACGGTAAATGTAGAGGTCGTTCCGCCGGGCCAGGATACAGCAAGCATTCGCGGTCCGCTTATGGCTCAAGCAATGCTTATGGTGCCAATAGGAGCGCCCATCTAGGTTCAAATAATTGGAAAGAATCAGCAAATCTACCATTCCGTTTTGTCGAGGAGATCATAATCTTGCATCAGCTGAAAACGCTCTTGATGCCTGTACAGAGGAAATCCCATCTGTAGTCTGTCGAGCTCGCTCAACTCAAATCCACCATGCTTGCAAGACTTCATTGTAATGCACCTTCCGTTCGCTGGGTTGTATGATCGTTCGAACTCGTGAACACTGTACTGGAAGTAGCGCATCAGGAAGAGTCGCAACGAAAGCCCGTGCGTGACTATACAAACTGTCATGCCTTCATGAAAAGATGGGGACGCTGCGTCGTTTACCTGTATCCTGTCGCTCTCTGGAAGCTCCCAAGCTTGACTAAAATCTCTCTGCAAGGTTCCTATGAAGCCGCTTACTCGGTTGTAAACATCAAAGCCCGATTCCCCGCCATCAGGGAACCGAAAGAAAAATCTTCCAAATTCAGACCTTTGCTGCTTATTGTTCTGAATGGTTTTGTGTGTCTGGAAGTTGCCAAATTGCTGCTCGGCTATTCTTGGATCCTCGCGTATGCCGACTATAGATTCTTGGTCAATCTCTCTCAGCATTTCTCTTAGTGTTTGCCGTGCCCTGAGATCTGAATAATTTCGATTGCGCGCGTCAGTGCAGAAGAGGAGCTGAAGAGAGACACGCATCATCGAGGACGCTTACAAGGCGAGACGTAGAAGACTGAATAGGGCAACATCCGTAAGGTATGCCATGTACAATAGTCTCTATTGCCTCTTAGAACAAAACTTACAGATCCTCGACGGAGCGCCCGACGGGGACACCAGCTTCATGACCTGTTTGCCGGCCTTCCAATGTTACGCCATTCAATTTTAACTCACATTGGGAACAACAAGAAGAAATTTTAAACCTCACCTCTCGTCCTTGTTGTCTTCCCCGCGCAGTGAGAGGTACCTGCCAATCAGCAGTCGTAACGTACGCTCTTTGACACAGGTTATTAGAATATTATTATCTTCCAAGATGACCGTGCGAAGAAAAATTATTTGTACATTAGTATTCACCTTTCGTCGACATTCCCTTGGCTCTCTCCATGTCTAACTAAAACAATCCGTTCGATCCCTTGCAGAGCAGTGGTGGGGTTTGTCGCAATACCCGAGGCGAGACACCGTCTAATCAGACGATTCGTTGCTCCTCGGGCGATGCTTTTAAATTGCGCCGGCCGCATCACCCACCGTACCCGCCACCTGCCTGTGTCGGGGGTCTCCTTTCCAAGCGCAAGGCGTCACGGCGCTGAGCTGGGCTCTGCTGGGCTGCGGCTGGCTGGGGCTGGGGCGTGCTTGCGCTCACACGAAAAAGTTGCAACTGAGACTGCTGTACTGGTCCGTTTCGAGCGGGAGTTGGGTCAATCTGCAGCTCCAGGCAACCGCGTCCGTCCAGTGGCCTCGGCTCGACGCGTTGCAGTCAAAGCAGTACTACTACTTAGCCATAGGTAGGCTATTAGCCTATGTACTAGCTAGCTAGTAGATAGTCGGATTTGGCCGGATCTCAAAGCAGAGCTTTGGGCCCGAAGCAGATGGTATGTTACTAGCGGATACTGTAGGATACCCGGTATCCCGGGGTATCTTGTGGTATCACTCTGGGATCTTTCAAAGGGATACCTATAGGCGACAGGAATCTTTAGGATACCACCCTGCATCTGACCTGCATCACCACGTTCAAAATTCGGGGGGCGTTTGGGCGGGCGGGTGGGCTGTTTCGTGTTGGTAACGCCCTCGCTGGTGCCCCGCGCAATAACTAGCTAGGGTGCTTTGAGACTGCTTTGAGCTCCCGCTCAGCCAAACTGCTTCCGCGAGGGATCCCTAACAACTTTCCTTCCGGCGTACTTAGGCGGGTCAGGCAGAGTTAATTTTGATTTCCGGGTCCAACATCCCCCCCCCTCTGGGTGGCAATTTGGCAGGGTACGTCCCCCGAAGTAGGTTGTGTCCCCCACCGTAGTAACTACTAGTAGAGGATTTGATGAGTGCAGCCCCCCGGAGTATTCGTCCATCCGACTATAGTACTACTACTTAGCCAGATATGGCTTAGCCTGTTTAATTACTAGCTAGTAGTTGCTAGCTAGCTAGCCACTGGGGGACTTTTGACTTTTGACTTCCATGGGTGACAGTGACAGTGGGGTTATCCCCCACCCTCCATCCAGTACTTAGAAGTTGGACCCGGAAATCAAGATTAACTCTGACCTGGCTTATGTCGCCCTTTTTGTACCTGAGTGGATCCCGATTGAGTCCGCTCCATGGATTTCCAAAGATTTTCAATCAGCCCGACTTGCACGGATTCCGTAAAGCGAGAGGGGGGAGCACCGCACCTGGACGCTAAAAACAACCATCAGCAAAACCCACCTCGGAAGAAAACAAAGAAGACCCAACTCTCGCCAGCGGAGAAGAGGATAGAAAAAGACCGAGGGATAGGGCGCGTCAGGCCAGCAAGAAGCGAGAGGATCCGATCGTTCGTGATAGCTCTTCTTCCCGCGGAGCGCCAGCCAGAGCGCAGCGGAGGCTAGTTTTTAGAAAGACGCAAGGATCATCAACTCCACTTCTTCATAGCTCGCTCTCTATTGCACTACTCTATCTAGCTCTTCTTTTGCTATGTATGTGGCCAGAGCCAGAGGGCCGAGAGATTAAAAGCCCCCCCCCACTGGCATGGCAGCAGCAGCCGCCGCGCAGATCGCGAGTGAAGGCTGAAGCGAAGGGTGCCACTATTTTCTCGGCGTTCATAGGGACAAATGAGCGCGAGGGCATTAGGAGGGCACGGGGGGCGCAGGACTTCTGCAGCGCTGCCGACGGGGCCGCTGGTGGTCTGCACCTGGTTTGCTATCACAGATAGATCACTGTACTCCCCCGCTGCGACTCACTACTGTGAACAACAATTCATGGAAGAATCCACCTAGAGCCAGGTCTACGGTTGCCTCGAAACTGTGATGCTTTATCCAGGTGGTTACACTACATTCTCAGTTGAAGAGTGATCCCCGGCCCGAACCCAAGCCCGGTGGTTACACTACATTCTCAGTTGAAGAGTGATCCCCGGCCCGACGAACCCAAGCGGGTGGGTGGGGACACCTTCTCTGATCAACTTAAACTCCCTTCCGATTCCTCGTGCTCCTTAGTCTCCCCATCGATATATACCTCTCATCTTCGTAACCACAGTAGTGTAACCCCCACTGATCCACGGGTGTGGAGGGCGGGTTTTACTTGGATCAGTTCAGCACAGACTATTCTCCGAGAAATGCCATGAGTCAACTCTCCGCGGCCCTCTGGTTGTTTAGGCCACTTTCCTTCCTGCGTGAGGGGATGGACCACCTTCGAGTCTGTCCGTGCTTCGAGCCAAACTCTGCTGCCGTCTTGGCTCTGTCCGTACGTGGCATGTTTTGTCGGCGGCGGCAGCGGTCAGGGGGCGGTGCGAGACAGGCGAGGAGGGGGGCTTTCTTTTCCTGAGTGGGCGGCTAGCGCCCACTTCCTACCATACCAACAAAATACTCCTTGCCAAGGCACCTTTTGGCCCCGCTGGTGACAATAACGGGCCCGGATCCGAGACGCAACCATGATCGCTGGGGCTTTTTTTCTAGCTGGGCTACTACATACACAAAATGGCCAAAATTGTTTCGACAGCAGCAAGACGATAACGAAGGAAACCGTCTTCGTCGACTCTGATTGCTGGGCACAGATCCCTTGATTCCGGAGGTTTGTGCCCATGCCTTCGGATCTTTCGTACGTCATCGAGTCGCGGAGATTCGATGTCGAAAGATCATTGGTCTCCTCGGCCGGCACACATCATCAGGTAGATAGTCGGCTTTGAAGTAGGGAAAGCTCGGCTTTCCGACGTCCGCCGGAGGCTGCCGGCGGGGCACCCATGAAAAGTCTGTTACGATCCTGTGTTGGTGGTTCCGATCCTGGCCCGTTATCATCGCCATCAGGGCCAAAAGGTGCGTCGGCTCGAGGTTACTTGCTTGCTCTATCATAAAGTATCTAGGAGAGCTTTCAACAGTCGTTCAGCGTTGAAGGAATCCATCTACGCCGACGCGAGTTGGTGGGCACTCTTCCCCGGTTTCCAGAGATTGGTGCAGATGCCTCCGGATCTCCGATACGTCCTCGCATCATGGAGTAATCGATATCAAAAGTCCGTTTGCTCAGCTCAAAATTGCTCACTACACGTCGAGGTAGATAGTCAGCTTTGAAGAAGGGAAAGCTCGGCTTTCCAGGGGCCGCCAGAGACCGCCGGCGGCTCGGCACAAAGGCCGTGACAATGCCGATACGATTGATTCCGTTGTGGCGGCTGCTCCTATCGACTCTGGGCCAATTATCATTGCCAACGCGGCCAATAGGTGCCTCAGCGAGGCTTGTTTTGTTCGTATGGTAGGAAGTGGGCGCGGGCCGCCCACTTAAAAAAAGAAAGGGGCCGCTTCCGCTATGTCTAGACGTTCATGCCGAGCCGCCGGCGGTCTTCGGGGACCGTCGGAAAGCCGAGCTTTCCTTGCTTAAAGGTCTACTATCTACCTCGACGACGCGTGCAGGTTCGAGCCGAGCCAACGAACTTTCCCGATCTTTTCTCTGTGACGCAAGGACGTACAGGAGATCCGAAGACCATGGTTAGAACAAGCAGAATCATAGGAATCGGGCCATCCCCCTCGCGCCGGCATCACCGTATTCCTTCGGCATCGTCTTGTTGTCCAAAGATATCTAGGGTACAATAGATAGAACAAACAACATCGAACCGAGGCCTCTCCCGGCCCCGGAGGCGACATTAACAGGCCCGGATCGGAGCCGCCACCACATGATCGCTTCGGCTATGTCTAGACGTTCATGCCGAGCCGCAGGCGGCCGTCGGAAAGCCGAGCTTTGCCTACTTTTCCGTCGACCGACTATCTACTTGATGATGTGTGCCGGCGATGAGCCCACCTACTTTCCCGATCTTTTTCTCCTCGATGCAACGTCGAACGAAAGGTCCGAAGACCATGGCCTGAACCGCTGGAATCTAAGGAATCGGGCCGTCTGCCTCGCGTCGACGGAGATGGAATTCTTCGATATCGTCTTGTCTGGGAACCATTTAATTTAGGCCGTTGAAGTGGGCATTTTGTGTATGTAGTAGCCCAGCTAGAAAAAGAAAGCCCCGAGCGTGGGGTGGGTGGGGGCACGGGGGAGCGGGCTGGTGGTGCGGTGCGCGGTTCATGAGGGAACGCTGAAGAAGGGTTCACAAAAATAGGCCCGAAATAGGCCCGCGCTGTCTCCTTCATCATGTGTTCTATGTCTTTTTACAATAATGTGAAGTCAAAAAGACTCAATATGCGGTGAAGAGAGTACGGCAAGCCTTAATCAACTTTGCACTTTGTAAAGGACACCAAGAAAGGAGATTAAGAGAGGCCAGCTTGCTTAATTGCATATGCTTGTTGGTGCGGCTCCCGTTTGTTACATTTGAGGCGCCGTCAGATCACGGCCCCATAGGTATCCCCAACCGGAACGGTGCGGTTCTAGATAACTGGCGGATAGGGCCCCAAAGTACTTTGGTCGTTTGGTCAGATTTGATGTTTTTGTCCGTCTGCAAGGTCGTCGTGATCCCTTCTTTTTGATAGCTCGCGTTAGTTACCTAAACCCCTTTATGACAAAGTTGCATCGACAAATCGTGGTCGCTCGCCCAACAATGAACTCGCTCTAACAACGTACGAAAATCTCCCGCCCTCTCACCCGCCGTGTCGCCGTGTCACTAGTGTCACTTCGACGAAAAAATAATGCCCTGTCACAACTCCGCCCGCCACCCGTCCACCCGCCCCTCAGAAACCAAAATACCAAATGTCAACTCCATGAAGCCTTTACCAGCGGTCTTCTGCCAATAGTAGTAGGCCGTCAAGCCGAGGCGGTTGATGAAGTATGCAGGAGCGTTGGCGTCGTGCTGCTGCTACACTGCGAGGCTGTATATGTTGTGCAAGAGTGTCCCTCCCTGCGGGCCGCCGCCTGCCTGCAGGCTGCACGGCCGTGCGCAAGTGCACCTTGTGCACCCTAACTTAATTTCTAATAGCTGGCAGGAGAAACGATTCATTTTCATTCATGACAAACTTTCCTTCAAATAAATTCAAAGGAAGCCGCAAGCTTCTCTGCCCCCTTGACTGCCCTCGTAGATAAGTTACAAGTAATTTACCATTCGTCATCGTCAGTTCTGTATGTCCATGGTCTCGCTTCATGTTTCGTAGGTACTGTGGGTCGTCTTAGGGACGCAGCAGCTAGCTGCTCGACCCCCTTAATAGAAAGCACCCGTCAAAGGTAACTTGCTTGACTTTCCAAAATCTGCCAGCTCGAGTTGAGTATTAAATTGTTAGGCAGTCAGCAGTGTCAGTCCAGTGGTCAAAGAGTCATGGGTGTGTGGGTGTGGGGGGTTGCGCTGGTGTCAAAATATGTTTGGTGGTTACGGACTTTGTAGTGATGTATGTTGTAATGGTATTAGTAATGGACTTGAGACTGACTGCTGGACTTGAGACTGACTGCGGAATTTCTAGAAAATGACAAGAGAACAAGCCTGTTCAAAAGGAGGATAACGAAGCAACAATGATTTAATGGGCTTCAAATGTGACATTACAGTTAAGTGTCGTACTTAATATAATTCTACACACATCATGACATCAGAATACGGACGCATACAAACATTGCAAATCCCAGCGCAGTGATAAAAATGGTAGCGACTGTGACCAGAACGAACAGGAACTTCCCTGACAGCCTCTCCTTTCTCTCCAAATCCCATATTCGAGATTCGTAAGTTCCCCTTAGAATCCGTTCCCGTGTTATCCGTCTACCGTAACCTCCTCTAGGCAAGAACCTCTTCTTTCTTGCTGCCGTATCGTCTTGATCTTGCTCTTCGGCCCCTTCGCATGAAGTTGACGACGAGGCCGTTTCTTCATCGCTGTAACTGGTAATACTCCCCGCATTTGATAGAGACGACGCATTGGCACCACGCCCTGAAGGTTTGGCCAAACTCTCCATTTCTTCTCGTTTGCTCTGTTCTCGTAGCCTGATGCACTCCTCCTCGGTTCTATCCGAGAATGTGTGACCCATATGACGGAAATTGCTTGCCGCATCTTTCAGCCTCCCGAACCAATTTTTATTATTGCAAGATTGCTCTGGCGCCTCAGTCTGCTCAGTATGGTTACCGCCGTATAGCTTGCCACTTGCGAATGGTGTGATCTCGCTAGGAGGTTCCGCAAATCGTAGGCGCTTCCGCTCATGGTAGGGCAAAAGCTGGAGAAGCGGCGGCGATAAGGTCGGCACGGCGAATTCAGCGATCTCTTGCGCCGTTGCCCTCTTCTCGTAAACCTTGCAGATTTGCTCCGGAAGTTCGTAGTAAGCTGGCGGTGTTTGCTGGCCAGGCTGGTACTTAAAAACAAGCGAATCATGGCCACTTAGCAGCGAAAAGTCATCGTCCGATTCGTCCTCGTCAAAACTTTCCCGCTTCGAGTTCAACTGGTAGTTCAGGAACCCGTGCTTGCCAGCGTCGATCGAGTAGTGTGACAAGAGGGACCGATGTGACCTGTTTTCTTCGCCAGCGGCCGTGGATTCGACGTGTGGGATGGGCGGCAGTGCAAACTGTCCCGGATGGACGGATGATTCGCCGTAGCTGTCCGTCGAAATCTTCGTCGTTCGTTTGGAGGAGGCGACTGCTGGAGTTCGCGTAACTTCGTCTGCGATTGTGTGAAGCCGTGTCCCTTGAGGCATAGATAATTTCGACCGCCAATCGAGGCGCGTATTGCCGCTCAAGTCTGATCCGCTTGAGGAGCTACAGCTCTCACCGCCGGCTTGTCGCACGAGGCGGTCGTCTTCGCAACGTCGTATGCCGGTGGTTGCCAATCCTCCATGAGCAACCTGCGTCATTTGCCAAAATACTCTCAGTACCCAATCCTGGCTCCACTATCGTACCCCAACATCAAATCTTTCGCAAGTATCTAGTAGTACAAAACCGCCAACATACACCCGGACCCCCCCCACTCAAATTGGGGCTTTGTCAGTTGCTGTCAGTTGTCATGCTCCTCCAACATCCACTCCTCCGGCGGCTCCATCTTCCTGTCTTCTGGCCTGCATAGCTGCATATGCGCCTTCTGTCGTCGAGAACAGACAACTTTCTACGTACCCGCGCCGCTGGCTGCCTGCTGCCTGTCGCTTCTTGCATTGTTGTGATGATGAAGTGTGCGTCTCCGTGTGATCGTGAACATGATCGTGGCGTATTTGGGCGGGACTGCAGAGGTCTAGCTAGAATTCCACGTGTACATCATATTTGGGTGTCGGATAGCAGCGCAGGCAGCGTTGGGGGTTTTGGCCAAAACCTGTCTGTGGTACATAGTAGCTACTAGCTAGAGCACCGACCTGCCACAACATATGACAACATCGATTGGTCATTCCTCGGCCACTAATTAATGGGAGTTCGACAACTTTTGAGATATCTGACGACATCTCATATGTATACTGGATGCTATCGTGCAACAACTCGCCCAAAATTCCAAAATTCGATAAGACAAGCGTTTAAAGTTTAAAAGAAGCGCTCGACAAAATCGTCCCTAGTTTCTTACCTGATCGATTTAGCTAGCTAGCTCTACGGTGATTGCTTTATGCTTTATCGGTCGGATTCGTTCGCCGCCATGCAATTATTTTGAGTCTAGCTCTTTGATCCGGCAGGGAATCGGCACATCTCTCTATCGATGTCTTCAATGGGCCATGCATTGGAGTTTGCAGTATCGATCTCTCGTGTTCGTGTGTCGGTCGCACGAGCTCGTGCTTATAGTTAGCGGGCCGCGTAGATACGCTTATCGTAGTTCTCTGCGAGTTCTGCATTTGTGTACGGTGAAAACATACCACAGACAGAGTTTTGATGGAAACCGCATGGCCTTTATAGCAGACCTACCACAAGGGAAAAGCTGGTTTTGACTCGCTCCAGTTCAAAAACCATCATCAGTCCCACACTTGCTGATGTGTGCTTGATCGATCGCCGCCTACACATCAACAACTAACTACAAAACATATCGATATCAGGGGAATGGAAATGGAATATCTCAGCAAGTATTGGGAGTTTGACAAGATTTGAAAGTTCGATATCTATCTTCGATGTGTTTCTGATTCAGCTGCGCCGCGGCACTCGGAGAGTCGATTCGGCTGCCAAATTCGTCGACTTAAAGTTTATAGATTCATACGGTCGATTAGTTAACGAGCTGGTCCTCGCTTTGCATAATCCGAGTCGCGCGGTCGATCACGGAAATGGATCCTACCTTCGCCGACGCCGTTCCGCCCCATTATGGACCGTCTAACGGGGATCGAGCGGCCCTACGAGCCTAGTCCGACCTCGTATTTGACAAGGGCGAAGGCCGGGGCCACTCGTCCGGCTCAGGGCGGCCACTGGGAGCCGCATAACGCCTATCGAAGCCGAAATTTTACGCGAATCGAAGTCAACCATGACAATCAGAGGGAGGACACGGCTGTTCTGCCCAGACTAGTCCGGCCATGGCGACTCTTCGAGTGGTTTCGGCCTGCTGTAATACCGCTGTGCCAATTTGATCACCAAACTTCATGCTGACCGGCCGAAGAGGCGTCAACTTGACTTCACCGAGTGACCCGCCTTCGATGCGTTGAGTTTTGGGATTGCCACCCTGCTGACGTCAGGCTTGCCTAATCAGTTCAATAGAGGTCCCGACACGGGAGACGGCCATTCGTGTTGGATTGAGCGATGGAATGAATCTGGGTTCTCGTTCGGTCTTCCAATCGACTTCTATGGCCCCAACATCAAGCGAAATCTACTTCCTACCCTGTG
>JAAMXK010003826.1:0-11614 GCA_019693575.1 Thalassiosira oceanica | reverse complement strand
AGTTATGTGGAAATTTAATATTTCTGTGGTACGAAAAGTGGTTCCTGACTGGTACAAATTTGGTAAATCTATGAAGCCGTTGGGATCCTTATATTTATATTATAATTTATTTATATTGGTGACGACATTGATGCATGAGAGTGAGTGGTTAAACTGAAGTTAAGTTAGTTAGCTGGCTAACAAACGTCCCACCACCCACCAAACTTTTCCCAAGTCGAAGTCAACATAAGAGTTTCAAATCCGTCGAAAACTCACCTTCCGGAACTCACTCATGTGACTGGTGCAAAACCCAACGGACGGTACGTAGTTAGTAGCTAAAGCTAGCAGCAAGCGTTGAGTTGGTATGATTTGATATCAAAAAAACAAAAAGTATCGTACACTACTATAAAGATGAACTATTTGACCTTCTCAGACACGCGGGCGATGTTCGAGGCAACGACGGGGTCTATCCGGCTCAGCCGGGTGGACTGCCCTCTACACGCCGACGGGTCCATTGGGTCGGTCGGTGGCCTCCTTTGACCTCAAACAACCATCGATGAGCCAACGATGCAGACAATCATTGATCTGTCCGCTCCGATGTGCGCGCGACTCATGTGCAACTGAGTGATGTTTGATTTTCGGCGAGCAAATTCAACGACATCTTCTTCCGGAAGTTTGGGAATTTGCGTGAATCCCCCCCCTTAGCACTTAGCAAAAGAGATGGTCTAGGGGGGGATGCCGCTCAATTTTGGATGATGTCCTCTGTTGAGACGGCAGTGGCGGGGTTTAACGAGTTTAACGACTCGGATTGCTTCTACTAGCTATCGTAGCTACGGTAGTTAATAAGGGTCGCGGGTCGGTTCCTACAGCGCGCGGGTCACGCAGGAAAAAAGTTCATCTAAAGCTAAAGCTAAAGCTAAAGCTAACACAACAACCATGGGGCTTTTCCTAATAGACGGAAGAAATAAATTATAAGCAAACCAAATGAAGTTAGTTGGCTAAAAATGTGTTGCACTGCTCAGTACTACTGAGCAGTGCAACGCATTCAGAAATTCCTCGTAACTCCCACCAGAAGCATATAATTTATTTCTTAGGCTAGTTAGTAGACACAGTTAGTAGACACGCTACTTGACCTTCCTTCCTTACTGGGAGTTACGTAGTTGAAACTGATATGAAAGCAAGCACGAGAGCAAAGCAAGCACAGGAGATCGGCTGAGTCGAGGAAACCGAAATAATGGGGAGCGGCGTAGAAGACCATTGGACTATTGAGATACACGTAAAATGTCCCGCTGATCACGATGGTGCAGGCACTCCCTAGGCGTGAAATAAATTGCCATTTTTGATGAATTCGTCGAGCGCGGATGTAGGCCCTTGCTAAAGATCAATAAATTTCGGCAGCAATATCGCCAGCCACCGACGGCACGGCTGAACTAAACATACTTCCGATATGCTGTTCCATATTTCAAATGTTGTCAAACTCCCAATATTCAGTGAGATCTGCCCATCTTGTTCACACGTGGCATCCATTTTGTATCACGTGGCATCCATTTTGTGCTTGTATTACCCAGAGTACGTACAGTTACGGATACACCTTGTACAATACCAAGCGCGGGGGGTGCGGTGCGCCGGGCAGGGGCAGTTATCATCACGGCTCCCGCCCCCACCCCTTTTGAACTGGGGTCTGGGGACCCTAGATACCTACAAGCAGGCGAGGCCGTTCGCTTGTTGCGTGTAGGGAGGGCACCCCAGTTCAAAAGGGGTGTCCCGCCCCGCCCGGCCGAGAGAGCGGAGAGATGCTCGCGCTCATGGTGGACTGCTAATGCTGTGCTAGTAGTAGTAGGAAGCTGGATACTTGTCCGAGTAGCAAGCATGGACATCCGCTCCTTCTTCGGCGGGGGGGCCAAGAAGAAGGGATCCTCCTCCCGCAATAGTTCGTCGGCCCCCAAGGCCAAGGCCAAGGCGAGCAGCGGCAAAAAGGCCCCGGTCAAATCCAGCAAGGATAAGCCCGCGTCGGCCAACAGCAATGACACAACCGGCATCGGCAGGAAGGGGGAGGGTAAGAAGAAGAAGAAGACGGCACCTCCGCCGACTGACTCGGACGACACTACCGACGACGAAGTACAGGTGAAGACCTCAAAGAACAGTTTTGCAAAGAAGAAATGGGCCGTGGACAGTGACGACAGCAGCAGCAGCGAAGACGAAAGGCGCCACGGCAAGAGCCTCTCCTCCTCGCGGGGGAGGAAGAAAGGCAGGGACAATGATTCGTCCGACGAATCGGACTCGAGGAAGAAGCAGCGGAAGCAGCCCGAGAAGGCCGTGGATGTTAAAAGCGGGGGTGGAAAGAAGACGACGAAGATCACCATGGCCGAGGACGACAGTGAGTCGGACTTCGAGTTCAAACCGCTCGACGGGGGAGGAAAGAAGCCACAGCCGGACAGCTCGGACGACGACGACGACGACGACGACGATAGCGACCCACCGCCCCCAAAAAAGAAGCCTGCCAGGGCCGCCCCTGCTGCCAAGAAGTCCAGGCGGAAGGAGGATTCAAAGTTCGACACGTCGGACGAGGACGTCAGGCCGAAGTCCAAGGCTGCCAAGAAGAAGGTCGGCAAGACCGATGACTGGTCCTCGGACTCAGATGAGGACTTCAAGCCAAAGTCCAAGGCCGAATCGGCTGGCAGCGACGAGGATGACGAAGACGAGGAGTGGGCGTCCGAGGAGGACAAGCCCAAACCCAAGCCCGTAAAAAAGAAGAGATCGGCCTCCCCTAAAAAGAAGTCCACGGCCAAGAAACCCGCTGCGAAAAAGGCCAAGGCGGAAAAGACCCCAGCCGGTCCGCCCAAGTACCACCCGCCCAGCTCGAAGCTAATCGAGTCCATCCCGCTCCTCGCCGGATCCGACATCATTAACAAACCCCACGCTGCGTCGGCCGACCTACCGTCACTACCCAATAACAATCCCAACTTTTCAATCGATCCGTTCACGCCACGGTGCCTCGAGGGCTTAACCTTCGTCTTCTCCGGGATACTCACGACGAACCCCTCCAAGACCTTGAAGGACTCGGCTTCCATCTCCCTCTCCAGTCCGAGCAAGGGCGACTACTACTCCAACCGAAACGCCGAGAGCGGCGATCCCAACGTCGAGCTGGCGAGGGACACGGCCTCCGACCTGATCAAGATGCTGGGCGGACGGGTCACGAGTGCCGTGAGCTCGAAGACCGACTACCTGGTACTCGGCAGCGTACTGGAAGATGGGCGTGGCGTCGAGGAGGGTTCCAAGTTTCGCAAGACGACCGAGCTTTGGAATCAGTGGAAGTCGAAGTGGAACGGGAACTGGCCCAGCGAAGACCGCAAGGTGCGCGCCAAGAAGGACTACGATCCAAACAATCTAGTGGAGGTGATACGTGGGGTGTACGAGCTGTACGGACTCGTGAGTCACCTGAGCGAGTGGAAGCTGGGGACGCTTGGCGATGAGGAGAGGAGGGAGGTGGAGGAGGCCCGTGCCGAGAGGACTGGGACTGTCAAGAAGGAGGCGTCAGCGCCAGCGGCGGTTGCCGCGGCGGGCAATCCCAACGCCGCCAAGCCGGCCGCTTCCAACAATCCTTACGCTAAATCAGCCGCGGTCAACAATCCCTACGCCAAACCAGCCGCGTCCAACCCCTACGCGAAAAAAAATGCCGCGTCGAATAATCCCTACGCCAAGGCTGGAGGCGGGGGGAACAACCCCTACGCCAAGTCGACCGGCATGTCCGCCGCCGAGAAGCTCAAGGCGCTGCACGAAAAGAACCACGGCACATCCTCCTCGTCCTCGGGAACCACCACCCACCCCTCGGGGAAGGAGCTGGGTCCGAACGCCCTGTGGGCGGACAAGTACTCCCCCTCCTCGTCCCGCGACATACTTGGCAACGGCGATTCGGTCAAGAAGTTGAAACGCTGGTTGAATGAGTGGGAGGGAACGTTCATGGACAGCAAGAGGAAGGTGGGGAGTTTGACGAACCCGAACCCGAACGCACCGAAGAAAGCGGCGCTGCTGAGCGGTCCTCCTGGCATTGGTGAGCTTATCATTGTTTGTGTGTGTGTGGATGATTCCGAGCCTCTTTCGGAACATCGGCGGAACTCTTGACTGAATCCTTATCAAACTATATCACCCCGTTAACCGTTACGCGCCTGTCTTTTCTTCCTCTCCCTTTAGGAAAGACCACCACGGCCACCCTCGTAGCGCGCGAGACCGGGCGGGACGTCCTCGAGCTCAACGCGTCGGACGCACGGTCGAAGAAGGCGCTGACGGAGGCATTGGGGGACGTGACGGGGAGTCACGTGATCTGCTTCGACAAGTCCAAGGCGAAGGTTAGTGATAATGAGAGGCGAGATCGCTCCTGGGAGATGATCTTGGTCGGCTTGTATTCTAAGCTGTACTGCTGGAAATGTGACCTAACCCTACTGCTTTGTTGTCGAACCTGCACAACTATTTTACGGAACGCTGTTTGGCGAAATGTGAAGGGCAACGACAAGCACCAGAAGAGGGTCATAATCATGGACGAGGTGGACGGCATGGGTGCCGGGGACAGGAGCGGCATGGCCGAGCTGATACAGATGATTAAGAAGAGCAAGGTGCCCATTGTGAGTGTACTTCGGGTACAGATCTGTTCCGGGCTGTTCGAAGACTTCTAAGCTGATCTTTCTCCCCCGATCTCCGTCTTGCACCGAAAAGATCTGCATCTGCAACGACCGCCAGTCCCAGAAGGTCAAGTCCCTCGCCCAGTACTGCCTCGACCTCCGCTACCGCCGCCCGACCAAGGGCGTCATAGCCAAGCGCGCCATGCACATCGGCAAGCTCGAGGGGATGGAAGTCGAGCAGAACGCCGCTGAGAGTATTGCCGAATCCTGCGGGAACGATATCCGCCAGGTCCTTAACGCGCTCCAAATGTGGAGCTGCAAACGACGGTCGGGGGGGGCGAAGGCCGCGGCCGTGACCTACCGTGACCTCAGGGATAGGCAGTCGGACATCAACAAGGATGAGGTTTTGCGCGTTAGCATGTTCGACGCGTGCCGTACCATCTGCGAGGGGGCGAAGAACCTCGCCGGTGCCGACGCACGCGCGGCCAACGCGAGCCTCATGAAGAGGACTGACGCGTTCTTCGTCGACTACGCCTTGATGGGCCTCATGGTACACCAGAACTACCCCAAGGTGCTCACCGGCATGTACAACCGCGCAAAGGTCAATGATGACGACGACGAAGAGGAGGCCGCCCTCAACGCTGTATACGACGCGACCGAGGCCATGAGCGACTTCGGCCTCGTCGAGGAGCACCTCCGCGGCGGCGATCAGAACTGGTCCCTTCTCCCCTTGTGCAGCATCCTCGCCGTCAAAGTCGGTCATCACGCGGGCGGGCCCAACGGCGGATTCGTCGGGGGCAACCCTGAGTTCGCCGGGTGGCTCGGCAAGAACTCCTCGAGGGGGAAGCGCATGCGTCTCCTCCAGGAACTCCGTCGCCATCTCAACCACCGCGTCTCGGCCGACGCGCCCGAGCTGCGGATGAACTATCTCCCCGCCATGAGGCAGCAGTTCAGTGACCTCCTGTTCAGGAGGGACGGAGCGCGCGTGTCCGAGGCGATAAAGCTAATGGATGAGTACGGTCTCGACCGCGATGACGTCTTCGAAAGTTTCGACGAGTTCGTCTTCGCTGCGAAGGAGCTTGAGCAGGTCAAGTTCGCCGACCTCGACAGCAAGAGCAAGGCGGCGTTCACGCGTGCGTACAACGCGACGGCGCACGCGTCGCAGGCGCTCGTGAGCGAGCAGGGCGCCGAGAAGAAAGGCAGGAAGAAGGGTGGATCTGACGACGCCGCGACCGAGCTGGACGTCGTGAACGACGACAAGAACGTCGAGAGCGATGGCGAGGAGGATCACGAGGAGAACGCCGAGGAGCTTCTGAAGAAGTTCGGGAGAAAGAAGAAGAAGAAGGCTGCCAAGACCGCAGCGGGGAAGAAGGGCAAGAAGAAATGAACTGATGGAATCTCTTCGGGGCGGGAAGGTAGGAGTCTTGGCGCCGAGTAGAATTTTGCAATCGTCTCGCTAGGCCTCCTGCCCTCCGAGTCCTGGGTTGCTTCATAGTTTTAATTCAATTTAGTACAAACCAAATCGAAGAGTCTTGCAGCCCTTGAACACGTACACCATCTTCTGGCATTGATCCTGATTTGGACCCCTCCAACATGGAGTGGAACTTACGCAGTGCCACTTCCCAAGAGATCAAAATGGCATATCGGCTAGAGAGCCGAAGATGGCACCCTGACCATCACGTAGGAAAGCCTTCATTCAAAGAGGCAGAAGCGCCCATGCAAACCATCAATGCCGCGTACAAATGCCTACGAGAACTGAGTCGAAGTATAGAGTGGATTCAATCAACTCCGACCTGGGTTCACAAAACAACCAATCAGCGAACCAAATCTGCCCAAACAGAAACAAGGCAACTGCATCTGAACTATAAAATCTGCAGAAAAAGCGACCTTAGTCAAACAGCATCAGAACTATGAAAATCTGCGGCAAACAAAAAGCGTCCTCAATCAACTGCATCGGATCTATGAAATCTGATCGACCCATATCCAAAACCAATCAAGCTGCGTCGGAACAATGAAATCCGCTGTACTTACTACCCCCTCATGCACCCATGTGTGCTCATTGTACATATTTTGTCGAGGACGTTCATGTGCGGGAGATCGGCAACGCCAGCAGCCAGTGGTTGGACGAAACTTCCAACTTATCAGATTAAAGAGACTGTACCACTGCGCAGCCCAGCATGAACAAGAAAACAAGGCCAGAAGCCTCCACCCACACTCTCCACTGAGTTGTGGGTGGTTACCAGGATTTGCAGCAGAAGACAATGTGGCAGGACTCCTTAGATGTGTAGTCCTCCTGGTCCAACCTGCACAGAATCCAGGAAGTTTGAAGAGCGAAGAAACGCGTTTGAAGAACTTCAGGCTAGTCAACTAGCCTTGGCCAGCCTCGTCCTGATCCAAAGTACCTTGCAACAGCATTTCAGTGAGCATAATCTCAAAAGGGAAACACAAACATGGTAAAGGGACAAACCTGAAACACCTTAAAGGCCGTGCCAAGCAGGAAATGTCTTCCGAAGCAGGCCCTATGTCACAGTAGGGAGTGAATGAGTGAAGATTGGAAAGAAGTGGCCGGCATCGACCGGTGTGGTCGGTACGCTCATCACACATTGCCAATGAGACTTCTTTCGCAAATCAATATGTTCCTGTGAGAGAAATAGCAAGTGACACCCAAGAAGTGGGTTGAAATCTTACTGGCCAGTGGTAGCTAAGTAAGTTAAGATTATTATTTTTCTTCTGCTCTTCTGCTGCAATCCTGGGTAACCATCCACACTTTTCAATCCACACTCTTCAACGATTTGTTGAAGAGTGTGGGTGGAGGCTGTGTCCGTCTGACTTGTCACACACGGGTCTGGCCTTGTTTTTCGTTCATATGCCGGCTGGAAGGTTCAGTACAGTGCTCTTTAATATGATAAATGGAAGTTTTGTCCAACCACTGGCCGATCGCTGCAGGTCTCCCAGCAGGACTAGGCAAATATTTACAGTACGTACAATAGTGTAAAGATAAACTCTGCATTGTGGAAAAGGCTCTAGTTTTGTCCTCTACATCGCTACGGCAATCCAAAAGACATCGAACCCCTGGAAAAAATGTGTGACAGGTGCACGATGGGCGATGAGGCTGCAGATTTCATAGTTCCGATGCAGTATGGTTGAGATCACTTTTTTTGCTGCAGATTTCATAGTTCTGATGCAGTTTAATGAGGTGGCTTTTCTGCCAATTTCGTAGTTCCAATCAGTTTTTCTTCTTTTTCTTTGCTTGGGTATTCTTGGTTGTCTATTTGTGGCTGGTTAGCGTGTGGCGTGTGGCGATTTAGCGGTCGGTCCACGGCTTCGTTCAGGGGCAGAAGACCGCTATCTTGGACTTTGTCATCACCAACACTGATGCACCATCGTGCGGACATAACCTTCTAAGAAGGTCCTCAAGAAAGCTGCAAAGCGCAAGAAGGATAAGTACTGGGAGGCCTACCAAGAGCAAGGCAAGGAGCCTGGTTCCCACGATTAAACAATTGGCGGGATTTCATCATCCCCATGGCTTATTCTGGGATGGTCTGGCCGGGAAGGAGGCGAGAGGGCTACCAAGAAGCGGCCGAAGCGGCTTGCGTCCCTCCTTGCCAGCAAATGGGACCGTCCCTACAGCGAGATGATGTGCTTCTTCAAGACTCAGTTGTACTTATCCACCGTGCGATTAATCTCCTTGCTTTCTGCGCGGCAGTCGGTCCTTGGCCTGGAAGCACAGGGCCCCGGACAACGACGTCTCAGCCCGTGCCTCTGTCACCTCTCTCGGAGGTGGTAGGTGGCATGCCTCTGGATCTCAGTATAGTACAACTCCTGCTCCATAGCCCAATGGATCTACTGCAGGCTCAAGCAGATAGAGGATGGAGAGAAGTCGTAGAACTTTCGACGGGCTGGATCGTTATCTCTTTTCATTTAGAGTCCATATTGTGTGATAGGGCGTCCAGGAAAGCTCCTGACTTCGGTTACTTAGGTTTGAAATCACACGTCCAGCACGAGGTCTACAATGCGATGATGTATGATGTTGCGTCGGCAGCCCAATTTTGGCTGACTTTGGCTTTTTTGACGCCCGGCGGTGGTCACCGAGACCCAGGAGCACTCCCAATGTATCATACCTATGGGCACGGCAATCACCCGACCGTCCTCCACGCCCCCTCGGCGCCCGACATCGATCGGTTCCTTCGGATTTGGCCTTCGATAGGTACTTCCATCGAGGCCTTGACTTTGTTACATAGCTCTATAGCTAGAGGGCCGGCGGGCGGGCTGACACTCAACGTGTTTTTCATCATAGTCTGCGGCTTCGCTGCTGTAACAGTACACAATTTGGTTCTTCCATGGCAACGAAAGCCACCTTGTGTTCCTAGTAGGTTGATGACCCTTTAGCGACTCGGATGGACTGGCCATTACTTCAAGGTCTACAGCTACGATCAAGCTCTTCCGTTACGTCAGCCACCAGTTTCAACGAGTTGCTCGTCTTGAGCCGCCCTGGTGATCGTTGCCCGACCGGCCCGACCCCACCATCATAATTTCCCATCCATCAGTCATCTGGACGTCAACTCATGGGGGGTGTCATCATTTGCAGGGTTAAGTCAAGGGGGTCAGCCATGGGGGGTCTATCTTTCCATCGTTAAATCATGGGGTTAAATGGAGATATCGCACCAGTAGGGATGGTCCGTTTGTTATTACATTACGAGTCAAGTGTTTTCAGAGGAAGCGCATGTGGGTTGGTTCTTCTTGGACTGCATCATTCGATGATGGGGGGGTGACACTCCACGTGTTTTTCATCGTATGTTCTTCCACGGCAACGAAAGCCACCTTGTCTTCCTACTAGTACGGGCGCCATTTATTTGTTGAAAGTGCATTAGTGGAATCAAGGGAAAAGACTGGGGTCTCAACTCAGGCTCCAAATCGAAAACCATCAGTCCCACTTGCTGATTTAACTAAAGCCCGTACTTTTATGTTGTACAACAAGTCATCCTACTTAAAATACTATTTCCGGACGGTCCTCCGGCCGGACTTTCGAGCGGACGCACGTGGCAGCCAAAGTTTAGTTGCATATCTGGGAAGGTCGACATCCTTAATTGAAAGTACAAGCTTTAATTACATCAGCAAGTGGGACTGATGGTTTTCGATTGTCGGAACCCCAGTCTTCTCCTTGGCCCTTGGTGGAATGGCACGTCCCCAGCAGTCTCTGGTCGCCACTTTTAGGAGTGCCTTAGCTGCACCAAAAATCTGCTACTTTGTAAAGGTGCTGTAAAAGTACACAATTCGGTTCTTCCATGGCAACAAAAGCCACCTTGTGTTTTTTTTGAGGTGGGGTTGAAGTAGGTGCCTATACTCTCTAATAAACAACGATTGGTTGATCACTGTAAGCATCGCATCGACCCTCCGCAAAATAAATTGGGGCGGTAACCCAGGATTCCAACCTGGACCCTTGTCTTGATCGGAGGCATGCTGTACCATTCAGCTTGCTACCAGTGATGCTAGAAGTGCTAATTTCTTATTATAGATATCCTCTG
The DNA here is from genome assembly GCA_019693575.1 of Thalassiosira oceanica. NCBI lineage: Eukaryota > Bacillariophyta > Thalassiosirophyceae > Thalassiosirales > Thalassiosiraceae > Thalassiosira > Thalassiosira oceanica. The sequence continues at coordinate 1,494 of JAAMXK010003826.1, read as the reverse complement.
CGTCACAGCTGGGTGAGTAGGATGAGCATGAGCCTTGCTCGAGCTCGCTCTTACAGTCTTTCCAAGATCAGTTGAATCAAGCGCTGAAAGTCTCTAATGAGTGTGAATGAGGCAGAGAGAAAGCACCGATATAATCGTAAAAAGGATCTCACTTTAATTTATAATTGGATCGTTTTTATGGCACCTACGTCTTAGGGGCATTCTTAGCGCTCCTCAAACCGGCCGGCCGGCCGGCCAAAAAAGTGGCCAATTCTGGCCAACTTTCGAAAAAAGTTGGATAGCGGGACTCAAAGTGGCCAATTTAATTTATTTATTGGCCGTGGCCAACAAACTTGATCCAATTTCCGCCAATTTTTTGGTTCGGCCAAGGGCTTTTTCGCTGCTTGCTTCATTCACTCCGCCGCTCCACCCGGAAGTCGCTCGCTTCGTTTCGAGCGCTGTCGAAATGGTTGCTACTCGTCATTTCACTCGTCATTGCTCCTGCCATTGCAGCTCCGGACTGTTTACTTCGGATGGACGGCAGTCGCGGTTCTCTTTATAAAGTGCGTGGAGTCCGCTGCGCTTTGAAAGCAGCATGGCTCATCACTATCGGCCGACGAGCCTTCTCACGGAGCTCGACTTCGACGGTTGGCGGGGCGATATGGAAGCTAGCTGACCTGGGAGCATGGCAAGACTGGCAAGACTAGCAAGACTTCCAGTCTCTTGAGGAACTGATGTCGCTCGGAGAGTACACCATGCATGTTCCACAGTCAAGGAGAGCGATGGGTGCATCCAAGGAAGGATTCCTACCGACTGCATAAGCAGTAGCTCATCCACAAAAATAGATTCCACACCAAGATGCGGATGTCGCCTGATGCCGTGAGCAAATTGATCAACATTCTGGCGCTCCGTATTCAACGTGTCGAATACAATAGCAGGTCCGAGGGCCCCATCCTGCCCGAGCACATAGTCGGGGTTGGCCTGAGGATACTTACTTGCAGGGGGGAGCCTGTCAGATATTCATCATATCTTCAAGATGCCGGTTGGTGCGGCATACGTAAGCTTCAACGACTTCATCAACGGAGTGAACACAGCTCCGAAGCTAGCAATCGAGCCTGCCCAGTCCGGCGAAGAATGGTATCAAAAGAACTTGGGATTTCTTGCAAAAATTTCGCATCATATCATGAATGGCACGGCTCTATGCATCGATGGATATTTCCAGCGAACAAACATGCCGTCACTCAGCGAAGTTACAAATCAGATCGCATACTACTCGGGGCACTATGAGAGCTACGGCGTCAATTGCCTAGCGGGTGTGTTCAGTGACCTGCAGTTTGCGCACTTCAGTGTCATCTCATCAGGGTGCACGAACGACAACCAATCATACCCTCATGGCATGGGGCTGGTTGCTCTTATTGATTCGATGCCCCCGAGCTTTATGTAAGTAGGTAAGTGTTATTGGGGCCGAAGGCCCCCCTTATAGGTCCCGTGCGTGTGGGCGCGTGTATGATATCA
>JAAMXK010003807.1:0-13800 GCA_019693575.1 Thalassiosira oceanica | reverse complement strand
GTGACGCACCCCTGTTGTTTCTATCACGAATACGAGCCGAGGCGAGAAAGCTGGTCAGGCGCATCCTCGTCACACTAACCGGATCAATATCAAATACCTGTAACATCTCCGGTGTCATTGGGACAAAAGCCTTCGGGTACTGAACGTTTCGATTTGCGTACAAGATGGAGTTAGAGATGGCGAAAGGAAGACAGCTCGTGACGAGGACACTCACGCTTGGGCGCGTCCCTGGGGGCGTAGCCCGCTCGACATGACACAACCAAGATACAAAAAAACAGCAACAACGATTTAACGCGATGGCCCATCCTTGGCGAGGAAGGGTTGGCAGTCGAAGAGTGGAGGCGCCCAGAGTAGGGCCAGCAGATAGGATTTAGGATTTCGGGAGGGCGTGGGCCCGAGGGCGTGAGGCGTGACTGTTTGCAGACTTTTGCGAGGGTCGATTTTAGGATTTTAGGTAGTCAGATTGCCTGAGATTGCAAGCTGTTGCGTAAGAAAGGATCCGTGACGCGTGTCGCTTTTCGCTGTAGCCGGCGGCGCGGCGCCTGACGCGGATCGTGACACCACCACCTTCGTACTTACACGATGATGGAGCCGGAGCGGAGACGGCGAAGTGGATACGATACATAGGACGTTAGTGTCTGATCCCTTCGGCTTGCCCGCTCAACATTCCTGATCTCAGATACCGACGATCCAATGTCCTGCAGTAAGCAGCAATGAAGATCCTCGTCCCATCCGTCGCCGTCCTCGCTCTTCTCGGAGGACCCCTTGAGAACGCTGCTGCCGCGTCGCAACCGGGTCTTCGCGCCGCTCATAGTGGCACTGCATCGTCTTCGTGCGGCGGCACCTGCGACACTCCCGGGAAATTAGACGGTGTGCTTCTCCGTACACTGCCAATTCGTTTACTAGCAATGAACACTGATTTACGTCGTTTTCGCAGGTATTTCTTGGTATTGCCGTGATAAGGAACCCAACAAGGGCACGTGGATAGCATTTAGTTGTTTGATAAGTCGAGATAGCTGTTGCGAGGGATATCACTGTGGGCTTGGCGGTTTGTGCGCTAGCAATGATGGTCGTAATTACAAAGACGAATGTTTGGGTGGCATCTTCTGTATCGGTGACGGACCATGCTGCACTGATGATGCGCCCCCCACAGCTTAAGTCAACTGATATGTTAGAGATGAGGTTGACATGTGTTGCGGCGACGGCGGCGATCGGAGAGCATAAGGAAATGCGTTGGCATAGCAGCACGCAACGATGACGAAGCGAAACTATAAACTGATCTTTGAAATACGGGTGATGGTGTTGAATAAGATGCTGATGACGGTTTCATGAGTCCATAATATGCATTGTCCCGCCAAAATAAACCGTGTTTGTTTTAATTCTACTAATAAAACACAGCTCGAATCAGATCTAATAAAACAGCAATAGTACGAACAATCAACCGGCCTCGATGCGTACATCACGCATCGTAAACATAGGCGGCTCTCAACGAGTCCTGGTTCTATCCAAGACGATTCCGAAACAATGCATGTCTATCCAACGGAAGTTTCACCCGCCACCGCCCGCCACTCATCTCTGACGGCGGAGACGACGTGACGAGCCGTCCCTGAGGTCACGAATCGGCTCCACGTGCGTCCACTTGCTCGAGCTCACGCGTCCCCCTCCAGTGCTGGACTCGGACCCAACACCGTCGTCGCCCCACTGGGCCTTAGGGTCATAAGGCGCTGCCGCTGCCTTGCTTGACTTGACCCAGTATCCCCCCTTCGACATTTTCGAAGACTTGGTAGACTTGGCCTTCGACGATTTGGCCTTCCACGACTTGGCCGAGGTGTAGACATACCCCTTGGAGCCCTTCGACTTGGCCGACTTGCTGAATCCCCAGTACCCGTCCCCCCACGGGCTCGAGTAGCCGTCGGGGTCCCACCCGCCCCAGGATGAACCCGAGGGCTTCTTCGAGGGTTTCTTCGAGGGCGGCGCGGGAGGGCGGGGCGCGTACCCCGTCGGGCTCGCAGTGACGGAAGACCCGGCCGCGCAGGTCTGCGGCGAGGCCTCGACTAGGTCGACCTTCAGACGACGAGATTGGACACAGAGAGGAGAGTTAGAATAAAAAGTCTTACGCCTGGCATTGACTAGCGGCTCGTCCCCGCCAGTCGCAAAACTTGGGAAAGAGAACTCACGAACTCGACCCAGCCCATGGCCTCGCCGTCCTCGAACGTGTAGACGTCGCAGTCGTTTGTGTATGTTATTGTGAACACGTTGCGCACCCGTTCGCCCATCGGGGTCACCCCCCTGAGTACCATGTTGAGCCCACCGGGCACCACCGCCGCGTCCCGCCCGCTCACGCTCTCGTACCGGATCACGTCGCCGTCGACCAGGTCCTGGTCGCGGACGTACGTCGAGTCCTGGTTGATGACGTTGAAGTCCCGGTCGACCTCTAGGAACTGCACCGAGATGATCTTCGAGGGGACCGTGTCGGTGGTGGTGAAGGCGGCCGTCTGGAAGGACTCGGAGGACCACTCCGACTCGTCGACCTTGACGAGCTCGGGGAAGTAGTCGAACGCCGAGTCCTGGGCTCGTCTTTCTCGGACGCCCCCCCCTGTGATCTCGTTGGACTTTTCCTCGAAGTTAAGCCTCCAACTGCTCAGCCTCAAACCCCCGTCGCTCTCCTCCTCGTCCTCCTCGCCGCCGTCGTTCGCGCTCGACGTCCTGAAGGTCGACTGGGCCAGCTCGGCCTCCTTCTGGATCTGCGCGATCTCGTCCGCAATCGTATTACCCTCATCTCGTCCCTGCACCGGCTCCGGGGCGATGGAGCACGTGTAGTCCTTAACGCCAGCGCCGAAGGAAGAGTTGGGCGGGAACGGGGGCGGCAGCGGCGGGCACGAAGAGGAAAGAGTGAGCCGAAAGCCGAACTCCCGGGGGGAGCAGGAGCACTCCCCCTCCTGCCGCTGCAGCGCCCTGCCCCCGCCGGCCGCCGCGCTGGGCGGCGCGAGGAGTTGACAGATCAGGAGCGCCAGTCCCATTCTGCTCGGGCCCGCGGCGCTGCCGCTCATCCGCATCCGTTCCGATCGTCGTCGACGGCGGCTCGGATGTGCGCCGACGCCGCCGTCGGTCCGTCCTTCGTCGTCCTCTAGTTGCATTCTATATCTGTATCTATGTGCCTGGTCGCAGGGTGTGCGAGTCGCCGGAGCAACGGCCGACGGGCAGTCGGAGAGCCCGACGGTTCGTCGCGTTGCTTCCATTCTGTCGGCGACGGGCGAGTCGCGATCCTGTGAATGGTCCATCGGTCCGGGAGTTCGACGTCTATCGCTATTTCTGTTTCAATTTCAGTTTCAGTGGCGAAGGGTGTTACAGTCAAAGGGCCCAACTGTTGATTCTACGGGCGAAAGGGAAGGGAGGGTCGCCCAAAGACGGGGCCTCGTGTTGTCTTCTTGACTTCCCGCGGTTCGAGTGGGACAAATAGGCGCTCTCGAGTCAATCACCTCCACCGCCCGCCTCGGTCCGGTGTCCCACGCCATCGCGTCTTTTTCATCGACGCGAGCCCTCACGCGAAAGCCTGCGAAAGTTTATGCGCAAAATTTCATGTGCAAAGATTCAAACTGAAAAATGAGTGCTTTTGGATTCAAATGTGTTCCAGAAAGTCCTTGCGACAGGCGTTAGGTGATGTCCGTTTACCCTTTTTGATGCTAAGCGCATTCAACAACGACATTCATCATGATGTAACGAAAAATAAGAATGAAATAGAAATAGTAGAGAGGAGAGGGTAGACAGGTTGAGATTTGCCTGCCTGCACGCTGCAGAAGCTAACGTAACAGACGTCAAGAGCAGCACAGCGGGGGTTGAGTATTGCTGGGTAAGTGTACGCTTCCCTGCAACGGCCCTGTCCGAGCCGAGTACGATACTCGCGCCTTCCGACGCACGAAGTCCTCCGTAACGCAGTTGGCTCGCTCGCAACCAGCACGTTGGCTGAACTGCGGGCTGCGGGCATCAAAGTGAGCCGAACGGGTATCACGCACTACGCGACCGGCTGCCTTTATCTGCCTACACTGTTTACGTTTATCTCTAAACTTACATCTCGCCACGAATCCCGCTCCGCCTCCATTTCTGAAGTCAGGTCTTCGATAGAAAATAAATAGAAAGATGCCCAGATTTTTCGATGACTACTCGAACACATATCTGACCCATGATAGTGCCGCCGGCAGAAAACAGCAACGCCGCGGCTGGAAGTTTCGGGAGAACTTCAAGGTATGTCTTCTTTTTCTCGAGCCTCGTTTAGTTTTGGTTGTACTCTAATCGTGATATGAATTACGCGTGGGACCCATACTCGCCACTCTCCTCTCTACCGTCTACTGTCCACTACAGCTGCATTACGAAGCGCACCTAGCGGAATGGAGGGCCGGACCCATGGGGTTGGCATCGGCCCAGCAGGCATTCCTGAGGACTCGCCGTGACCCTTCCACGGGAAAAATCAACCCCAACGACCCTGCAGTTCCTCCACTACCTGAGGGTTGGGTGGAGGAATTAGACGAGGCCACGGGAGTTTACTTCTACATAAACGAAGGCGAGGGAGAGAGGACATGGGTACGCCCCAACTTCCAGCCCCCCAGTGGGCCCATGATGGGAGGTAAGTTCAGTTAGATGCGACGGGATAGCTACAGAGGATTACACAGAGCGGAGGAGAAGGAGAGCACCAGGAATTACCTTTATTTTGTTTCTGATCTTTGTTTTTTTGCGACTAGGACCTCCTCCCAACTTTCGTGGACCGCCACCACACATGGGCGGGCCTCCTCCGAACTTCCGACAGCCACCTCCGAACTTTTCGAGGCCGTAAGTACCTTGCGACGATCGAGTGTTTGTGCGACCCTCTAACCGAGTTTCCTGCTCGAACAGTCCGCCGAATTTTGCACCTCCGCCTCAGGGGATGCCTCCTCGAGGCCCAGGAAATTTCCCTCCGGTGAGTAGCGTCGTGATAGCATTTAGGTTGCGCCCATACTCAATCTCGTGATCTGCGCTCCGACAGCCACCTGGCAGCTTTCCTCCTCCCCCAGGAGCCTTTCCTCGGCCGCCGTGATCATCGATAGGTAAACTAAATTAAATCATCAATTACTTCCACGACATTTAAGCAAAAAAGTTTTATGTACATTGTTGCCGTTATCACTACTGCGAACTTCCGGAGGCCGCCAAACTCTCTCGCTTCTTTCTCCTACTCTCTTTATTCATCTTGGAAACATGGTGATACAGATAAACTAGGGACTGTGGGGTAATGCCTGATATTTGCGACGCTTCGGCAAAGGTCGATGGCTTGAATTGATTCAGCTTCTCAAGTTCTTCCTTGCTGAAGGTGGGCATGATCGAGTGGTCGTAGATTATCCCTGGAGGAATCCGCGCCCCCTGCGCCTTGCGCCAACTCTCGATGTCTTTCTCCTGTCTGATGACGTAGCTCTTGTACTTGACAGATGCTTCGACCGTATCATAAACTGACGACGGCGTCATAATCATCTCCTCGGTAGATTCGTCGTTGTCTACTTGTCCGCTCCCTTCCTCTTGGATCACGTCCGCCATTATCTGCTCGACCATTTTGAGCGAAACGTTCGGCATGCCCAAGACTTCCTCGGCGCTCTTCTTGTGACTCTCGCGCCCCGGACGATTGGCAGCAGCTCCCCCCATCAAGTCGTTTCCACCCCGCTTGGCCCAGTCCGTCACGAACAGCTTAAAGTTTCGAAGCCTGTCGATATTTTGCCCTATCATCGTTTCTCGCATGTCAAGAGCAGCCAGTCGTTCTGGGTCGGTGACAAGGCCATGCTCCGCCCCCTTTCGCGTTAGCCGAAGGTCGGCGTTATCAGCTCTTAAGCTTATCCTGTACTCTGCTCGGGATGTAAACATTCGATAAGGTTCCGAAGTACCCTTGGTAACTAAGTCGTCAATCAAGACTCCGATGTAGGCCTCGTCTCGGCCCAACACAAAGGGCACCGGGGGACTCTCGTCCCTGCTGGCGGCTCCCGCAGCCCTGCCTGCATTTGCCCCAGCGATTATGCCCTGGGCTCCTGCTTCTTCGTATCCCGTCGTGCCGCATATTTGGCCTGCGAGGTACAGTCCTGCGATCTTCTTGGTCTCGAGTGTGTGCGTGAGCACCTGGGGGTTGACAAAATCGTACTCCACATCGTAGCCGGGTCTGACGATCTCGACATTTCCCAGTCCCTTCATCGATCGAAAGATTTTGAGCTGGATCTCCTCGGGGTAGGGACCTGACATTCCGTTCGGATATACTATGTCTGTGTTCAACCCCTCGGGTTCAAGGAACGAGTTGTGGCTACTCCTCTCAGCAAAACGCTCGACTTTTTTGTAAACTAAAAGTTCCGATTGGTATCAGAGAAGAAGGGGAGTTAGACTGGTGCCAAGAGAGACATGCATAATCGAGGACACTTACTAGACGGGCAGTATCGCGGCCCATTGCCCTTGCCATCCATCCCATCGTATTGCGGCAGCAAGTGAGCGTAGTCCATGACCATCTTGTGCGTAGCTTCATTCGTGGAAGTTTGGTAGCAGTCTATGAGCCGCCCGACCGCGGCGAGTGGTGGCTCTTCCCCTCTCGACTGGCGCACGTGGGAAAAGGGAAGTGCAGGCCTCTCGCTCGGCTGAATATTGCAGCTATCCCAGTCGATCGTTCGGCCGTCAAGCCTCGCGGGCGTGCCAGTCTTGAGCCTGCCTAGGGGAAAACCAAACCTCTCGAGAGTTAGCGCCAGTCCCACGCTGGGCGGCTCCACTTCCTCCGAGTCGCGAAGGTGTCGCCCACCGCTGTATCTATCGTGTCCGATCATGAGTACGCCCCTCAGAAACGTTCCTGTGGTTAGAACTACTGCCTTGGACTCAATTTCAATCCGCTCCTTCGTGTTGGTGTCGATTGCTACAACTCCACGTATCCGTGCTTGTCGATTGCTCTGATTGGCCTTGGCGGAAGACAGAGCCTTCGCCTTTTCCAGTCGCACCCTTTCGGCGCCGTTTCCTTCTTCCGCGAATGCTTCAGAAACGTCCGAAGGATCGGCAAGTGGTGCCAGGGTTTCGATGCCAACTCCCTCGTCAAGCAAGAGGTCTTCGGCACTAGCTTCTAATATCTCAAGATTTTCCATGCCGTTTTCCTCTCTGTTGAGTAGCAAACGCTGCATATTGTCCTTGTAATAATCTCTGTCCATCTGGGCCCTTGGGCCTCTAACGGCAGGCCCCTTCCGCCTGTTAAGCATTCTAAAATGGATGCCGCTCGCGTCGGCCACTTCACCCATGGCGCCGTTCAGTGCATCTATTTCTCGCACCAAGTGGCCCTTGCCGATCCCCCCTATCGACGGGTTGCAACTGAGCTCCCCGAGAGTGGATTTGTTCTGCGTGACGAGTAGAGTCCGTGCACCAGTCCTGGCTGACGCGGTGGCGGCCTCGGCCCCCGCATGGCCACCTCCAATAACTACTACATCGTAAGACGATGAATGTGCATCAGTCTGGGTGTTGCGGGTGCTGTGGCGCCGAAACAAGATGGACGACGTGCGAGGTGATGGCCTGAGACATTCACGCGAGAACGAACTCGCGAGCTTTGCCGCCCTCCAGACGACCATGAATGCGATTAGTCTACACGCACCCCTCCCCTTTCCCGCCAACAGTGCCATCGTAGAGTCCCTTCCCCTCTACTGTCTGGGTGCGTCGGTGCGTCGGTGCAAAGCCACAACCACAACCGATAACCATATGGTAGGCGAAGGGGGAAAAGTCGATCGTTTTGGTCATCCAAAAGATTCCATTTTGTATACACGTGGAGGTAAAATATAAATACAAATGCATTGATTTTGATCCTGGTATTAGGGAGGCTCAGAGGCTCGACAATATATATGGCGTCACAATTCACAATGTCTCATACTGTTTTGTTTGTCATCATCGGCTCGCGCTCTACAATATCAGCCACATCCAGGCGCAGAATGTCGAGACGAAATTGTTTGATGACATCTGTATGCTGGTGGATTCACATGAGTGGTGCTTCATCCTTCTGCCTGCGATCGTCACCTCAAGGTTCGATGAGAACTATCAGCACGAGGACATTTGAGACAAGAGCGTCCACGTCAGATGAGCAGCAGCATGCAGCCGCAGAACCCAATAACACTCGAGATACTCGAGATGACGACCCAACAAGGAACGGGTCGCCACTTGGGGAAATCGATGCCTTTGCTTCCGTAACATTCGAAACTAGGGACAAGCAGCAGTCGATTGAAGTTCGGAAGGGGGCGACCCTTCGAACCAGCATGCTCAAAAACGGCATGAGCCCTCACAACGGACGAAGCAGGCTCATTAACTGCAGGGGCCTCGGAACTTGCGGAACATGCGCAGTGGAAATCTATGGAAAAGAGGGGTCAATACTGCCGAAGGAGAGGACGGCGCAAGAACGAATTAGACTCAATTTTCCTCCGCACAACCTCGCTAAGCAATCGGACAACCTTCGACTCGCGTGTCAAGTGCAAGTTCACGACAATGTCGTCATCCGAAAACGAACTGGATTCTGGGGTCAGGATACGTCCGACGAACTGGCGGAAGCCTACCCGGCGGAGCTTTGGTTCGGAGAACTTGAGTACATTCTTGATTCCAACACCGCCGACAGTGGTACGGAATGAGTCTTTCTTTCGCACGTGCAGTTTGGTCAGGCGAAGAGCTTTATTCTCTGCTAACTTCTAACGCTAGTTGTGTAGTGAAAGCATGCATTTCGTTCCAACCACCGTTTCTCTAACTCTTCGAATATGTCGCAAATATTCATATGTTCAAGTCTTCAAGAGCACTTCGTCGCACAAGACATGCAATTGCATCCTGCTTCGTGGTTTCCTCCTGAACATCCTGGACAATTGCAACCTCCTTCGTTGGATTCTGCCGCCCCTGCACAAGACGAACAAGAACACGATGTCTTTCCTGACAAGCATGATGGACATCGACAGGTGCTACCTCCTTCCTGCATTATCATTGATGCGTGAGTGGTCTGGGGTCTTAGCGTAGTAGAGTGCGACAGCATCAATCTGACTGTGATATGATCCAACGAGACTCACTTTGTCCTGACGGCAACTCGCGAGACGCGTTCCCGCCAAAGCGATCTGTGATGTCTGACCGAACGACACCAAAGATCTTCCTCGTCCCCCACTGGCCCGTGGCGAGAAGAGTAAGAACGCCGCCGATTTCGCTGTCGAGACGAGCAAAATCGCCAGCCTAAGGATCGACGCCTTCGTTAGATTGAACATGGTTGACGATTCATTTGTATGGCCTGAACAATCGATCGAATACCAGAAGCAAGTCAAGCAAGTCACAACTTACCTGACTACACTGTCATTTCCCGCTGCTCTAGCCCGCAGAGCAGCAGAGCAGCACGCGTCGGCGTCGGCGTGTCTGTCCTCGGCCTCTTCATCATGTTCAACCGGATTGATGGGGTCACACTTCATCGTCGCTATGAGGGCTCTTCAGTCCCACGACAAAAGAAAAACAAGTGTGACGCGTGTAGGAAGCCGGGTACGTGTGCACAGCGGGTCGAGGAGGGAGGTAGGAGGAACAAGAGCACACAAGGGACACGGACCGCAAAATTAAGCCTACTGCTACTGCAGTCCCAGGCCTCGCACCCACATCCATAGAGCCATACCTCTCACATTGCCGACGAGGCGTTTCATCTGTGATTTCGAAGAGTACGAAGAGACGCGACGAGGAGGAGCGAGGAGAATCGAAATTCGTATTGTATCGTATGCTAACAACTCCTGGACTCCTGGGGAGTTCGCTGTGATAAACGTCAGATTTCGAAGACGATGCTCAGCAATCTGCCGTTGGTGTTTTTCATCTCGTCGAGGGCTTGGGCCTTCAGTCAGCACAAATGTAGCGTTTCGAAAATCCACGTACGAAGAAGTTCTCAAACTGCAAGCATAGCCGAATCGGAGGAACTCGCATCGCCCGTGAAATCATCAGATAATAAGGGCCTGCCTTGGGCTACGCATGCACTTCTGTTCTCCTCGTTCACCGACGGGATATTAGAAAATACTGAGGCCGCGGATTTCCTCCGAAAGGCGTTGGTCGACACATTGTTGAGTGAACGAATAGCGGCAAACGAGGACAGTGTCACAGCTTCTGCCCAATTCTCGCCGTGCAACGGGCCAGATGTAAACCTGTTAAATATGCTAGACACATTGGATGACGTTATCATAAGAGGTCGGAGCTTGTTTGGTGGAGAAGCTGCAGACGATGAGCTACACAAATGGGTGGAAGAGGCGATCGACATGCTCCAGCTTACCTCATCTGAAGACCACCACTTGACTCTGAGAGTTCTATACATACCAACCGCAATGTACGCCCTCAATCCGCAAAGCACCAACACCCCCGGGAAGCAAAGACAACGGGCACGTGCAGACGGGAAAAAGAGACGGACGCAGCTCATCGATTATCTTCGAACCCTATTCCCAAACAACAACTTGCATATACTTGCAACAACACTCGACTTGGACGACGGTTCACTGAAGCAGCCTGTTGGATCGGATAATTCTTCCATGTTCCCCGAAAATGACAAAGCCGCGCTTTCCACATGGAGACCTCACGTCGTATATTTCGAGGGGGGCAATACGTTTTGGTTAAAGCATTGCCTAGACAAGGGTGACTATTGTCCATTGATAGAAGAATTGTGCACTGGTTCCAATGGCTCTGTCTACCTTGGAAAGTCTGCGGGAGCAATTGTAGCTGGATCTAGAGTCGCAACAGCAACATGGAAAGGATGGGATGATCCGTCTGTCGTGCCTGGGAAAGAGACATACGATGATTGGCTTGATGTAAAAGGATTTCAATTCGCTGGAGCTTCATCGATATTTCCTCACATGGACGATCAATGGGAGGATCTAGTCAATGAGAAGACAACTGATTTGGCATTTGACAGCCTTTATTGCTTGCGAGAAGAAGAGGTCTGCTGCTTGACAGGTGCGGCGCAGAAGATAGATATCATACAAAAGCGCGAATAAGTCTTCATCTAGTTAACCAACCCAGACAAATCTTCCAGGAAGATAAGCCCGATCCATGTGCGATCAACTAAACAACAAAGGCAGTCTGGCCCAGAGAAGCCTCATGGCCAAGCCTGAGCCCAGCAGTCTAATCTTCGTCATTTCTATCATTGTCACCAGGGCCCAAACTCACTCCGCCAACTTGGCACAAAAGTTCGCAGCACTCGGAGTCGATACCCTGGTGCTCTTCGACTAGGCGCAGAGGGGTATAACCTCGATTATCGTTTGTTCTGGCATTCACGTTTACCTGCAGCATTCCAGCGCGTCTCCTGTACGCCACTTCTGCGGTATCTTCTCTGGTAACAACATCGACCTCGAGAAGGAGACAAAGAACGTCAAGTTGACCAGACCGTGCTGCCTCATGTATTGGTTGCCATCCATTTCGATCAGGCTGACGGAATTTTCTCGCCTCCATCGCGATAGCTCCAGTCGAAGTCAGCGCCTCGACTTGCTCTATCTGACTTGCAACAAATTGCATGTCCCCGACTGCTGCTGCGCGGTGCAAATGATTTGCCCCGGGCTCTAGATACGGTCGGTTAGGATTGTTGACCTCGGGCCCGCTTCCGACTTCCTCACCGAGCGATTGCACCAGAAGGTGCGGAGCTTGCACAATCCTTCGCCGTCCAAGCCATTCGTGACGTGTGACCAGAAACTCGAACATGTATCCAACCAGAATTCCATGTATAGTTTCGTTGATCCGATAATTCATGATCAATCCAAAGCCCACATGGAACAGAGGCACAAATTTCCCAGGTACCGGGAAGAAGTTGATATTGTGCTGCCTGTTTGGGTGCCTCCGTGATTCAAGCAGTATCACCGCGTAGAGCAATGTTCGCGTGAAAATTGGCAAGAGAACAGGGTGCACATCTGGGAAGACCCGGAGAATTTCCATGTACAGTTTCGTTTGTGTGATCAAGAGGTATGATGAAAGGATCAGAACAGTACACACAGCAAGTGCAACTATGCTGTCAGTCATCCGGTGTCTACCGTTGCCTGTGGGAAAAGGACTCCTTTCGTAACTCGGCATGATGACAGCGAGATTGTACAGCAACATCAGAGTTGAGAAGTCAGTCAATGTCCCAGGACCTGCCCAACAAAATGCCGTGGCGATTCTCCACAACTCCAGAAAGGGCGGCTTGACTCGATCATAATCGAAAAATATTTTGCTGCTTTCAATCTGCTCAAACGTGTGCAGGGTTGTCACAGCCATCGATGCGGTGAACCAAGTCCGCGAGATTGGCGGAAGAGAGTAATAAAACTCGACGATAGGCTCAAAAAATGGCGGCACGTTATCTGGATTGTTGGCCATAGTGGGGGGCCTTAGTATCGAGACCGAGCTAGGCGCGACCTCTTCTTCCTTCTCCCTCTCCCCTCCACCCTTTTGTCATAGAAGGCCCCCGGCCTCGTCATGCAGGGTAGAGCAAGGGAAGAGATCTCTCCCCTCCGCTCGCTCCACCCTTTCGTTTTTGTCACAGCAGTAGGAATGTTTGTTACCTATTTTGAGTGCCGTTTCTGAATGCTCTTTGCATCTCATCATACTGGGGGGGCTGAGCAGGAGCATGATTGAGGAGAGGGAACACTTTTTTCTTGGTCACCACTCCTCTCCTTAGTCTACGCATGCATCTGTGGATGATTGTCCGTAGGGTAGGCATATCTCGCAAGGGCATCAGACGGGGATTGGGAAGGCCCCCGTTCAGCTTGCAGCAGGGGCAGCAGCACGCACTACTTGACTTGCTTGATGTGTGTTGTCGCACACAGGAACTCGCATACTCTCATGGTGCAATCTCGCCCACGCCTAAGTACCTACGACTACAAAAACCAAGGGGAAAAGACCAAAACCATGGCTCCCCTGTGGGTGACATGAATTGCTCCACAGCCAGGAGCCTTTATGAGTGTGGCGGTTGGCCAGGTGTGTGGCGTGGTATGGTGTATGGTCAGCCTACCTACCCATGAAATACCATCACAAGTTCCAGAGGTCGTCTGAAGGCGAGCCTGACATGGTTGAAACCCTCTTGGTGAGAGGAGCTCAAATCCACTGGGGGACGAGCTAAGAATTGAAAATCTTAGTCGGAATATCATCACAAAATCATGCGGAAAACAACTGAAATAAAAGAGACCAAGTAGATAAGACTCTCACTCGATATGACAGCAGTACAGCAGCACCTCCTAGTGAAAATGCTACTAAATCTTCATTTTTCTTAGCTTGTACCCAAGTGGATTTGAATCCAGCTCACCAAGAGCATCATTTTAAGCCTATGAAACACATGCATAGCACATGCGGTTCTTGATATTGTATTTGAGTTTGAGGGCCTATAAGGGTAGGTTGACCATACACACAGCCGGTTGGCAACATTGAAGCAAGAAGTCAAATTATAGATTTATAGTCGTCGAGTTCATCCCGGCCATCCCGGCAATCAAATCCCAGTGACAACGGCATTAATTATTGTCTTATATCAATTTGAGTAGGAAGGAGGTGTAGATTGTAGATAGTGCAATGCGGAGCGGAGACTTCGTTCGATACTACGACATCAAACTTCAGTAGCCGCCAATTCTTATTACTACTACATAGAAAAGATAAGATGAGACACTCACATCTATTCTCCCTTTTTATACCCATAGGCAGCAGGAAAAAAACATGAACACCAATGGCCACCTCATCTTCCATCGCAGCACCCCATTGTTCAGCCGAAATCTGAGCAATCCAGCAGCCGCCTGGCTCACTCAAAATCCAATCCATTTATGCTGCCATGGACCCCTTCCCAGT
>JAAMXK010003767.1:0-12063 GCA_019693575.1 Thalassiosira oceanica | reverse complement strand
TGAGCACACATTTCCACTTTTGGGACCCTCCATCGACGCCCGCTGCCGGTGGCCACCATAGCATGCTATGGGCAAATCCAGTATATCCAACACATGGAACCCTTCAATTAGGACCCATACTAAGCCTCTGTATTTTTTCTTCAGTGATATTGTCCAAAGGCCAGCCACTTGCACTGCACCCAAACCAAATGTGTGCTCATATGAGCACACATTTTTAGCTGTAGGGGGTTAAGGCTCACAGCCTGATGACTTCGTTTGAGAAGTGTCTTGCAGCGGCGAGAGATGTCATGTGTCAGCCTCTCCCCCCTCCTGCAAGGCCTCCCGGCGTGGGAGGTTTTACGCCTCTTCAATCCTCCCGCCCAGCCCTGCACTCAGATCCATCGTCCTCCCCGAACGTCTGAGGGCCTCCTCTCTCGTCGGACTCCAAGGACGACTCGGGGCACAGCGTCGCGAGTCTTCTTCCTTGGGCAAGGCCGCTCCGGGGAACGTGCCGAAGGCCCCGCCGCGGTGTCCCGGGGCGATCAGGAGCACCGGGACGCGTATCCGGGGGGAGAGGGGACTGAGCGGGGCCTTCCCGCGTCTCCCTCCAAGCCCCGCGGAGATATGGGGACGCTCCACGGCGGCGACCGGCGTCGTCTGCCGTCCTCCCGGCCGGGGAAGCCACCATATACCCCCGGGAGTCCTAGAGCGAGAAGTCCAGCGAAAAACGGAGATGAAATACAGGTCCTCTCTGGCATGCCCTCCCAGCAGTCCTCCTCGGGGGCGGCCCGAACAATCCCTCTCACTCGCGAGACGACAACATCAAGCCGACGCAGGCTGACCTTTGCCCCGCTGAACCCGCCTCTTTTCTTTGGGTCGTCCGCCTAGCCCGCGCCCCTCGTCGACCGTTCCTCTCCTCCACCCCTCATGAGGTTGATTGTAGATTGTCACATCGGGGCAATTGCGTCCTCCCCCGGCACAGCCGTGCCCCCTTTCTCCCGCTCGTTAGAGGAGGTCGAACCCCTCACGCCCGGCGGCGGCACCTTCTCCCCGGCCGTCGCATCGTCCACGGCGCCGTTCGGCCCCGGGAGTGGGCAGAATCCCGTGTCCCACCTTCCGACCGGCGGCGCTTGTCCCTCGGACCCCTCGGACCCACTCTCGTGGGGAGGACACGATGGCGTCCCACCAGTCTCCCCCCTCCCGCCCCTACGGAACCCTCGTCGTTCGCCCCCCGGCCGCACCGAACGTGCTACCCGCAAACGTGCCGAGGGATCACACTTCGATGCTGGGTCAGCCGTCGCAGTTTGGAATCCCTTCGTCGCCGAGATAGGTACGAGAAGGGACCGTCCATCTAGCTAGGCGTGCTCCGGGCGCCCCGGCGGCGGTGAGGGCGAAGGAGCGATTGCGTCCTCCCTCGGCACCGCCCGTCGCCGGGAGGGACGTTCGTCCCCAAGGACCCAGGCGCCGTTGACCCCGCCGGCCCGGCTTTTCTCGGTTCGGACCCCCCTCGTCAACGCCCGGCGGCGGCACCTGTCTCTCCGGCCGTCGATTCGCATGCGACGAACTTTGAACCAGCCCCGTCCTCCCGCGGACAGCATATGCTCCTAACTCCCGGACCCTCCTCCCGCGGTCCCTCCCTATTGTACAGCAAGGAGGAGGAGCCGGCCAAACCTCCCAGATGGTGCGACGCCCGTTCGAAAGCCGGCGGGAATGATGCGCTTTTCGAGCACGGACAGGTTTCGAGGCTTCCTCGATCGTGACGAAAGAGAGCGGATCTACACGCGGGGCGCTCGCCGAAGAGGACAGACACCCCTATCGGCGTCCGCACGGATATCGCTCGTCGTCCGTCCAGTCGTCGCGCGACCCCCCTCCGACCAGCGGCGCTTGTCCCTCGGACTAACTCTCGCGGTCACGGAGAGAGGGGACACAATCATTGGCGTCCCGCAGACTCGTCCTCCGTCGTGGCCCTCGAGCAGGGGTGGACAGGACGTCCCCGCCGACGAAGTGGACCGTGAGAGTCTTCATAGAGTCTTCATCATCCTCGGCGGGTCGTCGCCCGTCGTCGCTCCGCCTCCTCCAGTTAGTTCCCCTTCCCCTTTCGCCTCTCCCCTACCCAGGATCTTGGGGGCCATACCCTCAGGCGGGTTTTTGACTTGCACTTGGCTGTGAGATCGGAGCCCGGAGGCCGGAGGCTCAAGGCTGCAAGGACTCGCCGTATCCTCCTCGACAGTGGCGACATGAGCCTGGAGGAGGAGCAACACCAGCCGCCGGCGCAGGCCGTGCGGCCCCCTTCCAGACGCCGTCACAGAAGAGGAGCTGATGAGTTCAGGACACGAGCTGCCGGATGAGGGTTACACCTGCCCGCTGTGCTGCCTGCCGATGGCGTTGCCCGTGGGGAAGCACTCTAAGTTCATGCCTTGCTGCATGAAGATGGTTTGTCATGGGTGTGATCTTGTTTATCATCGACGAATGGGGGACATTTGTCCCTTTTGCAGAACGCCCACTCCGGACAGTGATGCGGCCAGGCTTGCACTGGTCCGAAAACGTGTGGATGCGAGGGATCCCGTGGCAACTGAGTTCCTCGCCTATGCATATTATGACGGAGATCACGGTCTGCAGCAAGATATTCCTCGAGCGAATGAATTGTGGACGGAGGCGGCACGTCTGGGCGACTTAAAAGCTCATTTTCATCTTGGATGCATTTACGACGAAGGGGACAGCGTCGAGCAGGACGTGGCTAGGGGCGTCCGGCACTTTCAGCACGCTGCAATCCGGGGCCATCCAGAATCAAGGTATGAACTGGGATGCCATGAATATAATGAAGGAAACTACGAACTAGCAGTTCAACACTGGATGATATCTTCCAGAATAGGGCTCAAAGAGTCGCTGAATGAAATCAAGGACATGTTCACGAAGGGACATGCCACAAAAGCGCAATATGCTGAGGCTTTGAAGGGGTATCAGACCGCATTGGAAGAGACCAAGAGCCCCCAGCGTGAAGAGGCCAAGGCCTTCTTCAATGAAAGTGATTAGAACGATCTGCTTAATCACGCAGATTTTGTCGAAGAGTAATGATTTTTGAGATTAAATTTATTAAACAAACAACTCTTCGTGGGTTTCGGAAATTCCTTCTCTTGTGCTCATTAGCAGTCAAGAATCACCAGGTACCGATCCGCTTGAGCTGAACAGTCCAATGTGGCGCAGACTTTACATCAGTCCGGTCACTAGATGGGACTGTCATTACTGTCATCCTCCCGACGAGGGTGAGTCCTCTCTGGGGCCGGAACGGGGGTGCTCCCAGGCACTGGAAATTCCGCACTCAGCCGTCGAACTCCGGCTACACTGCACAGTTCTTGGACGAGCCTTCGATCCTCATGAGGTCGATGGTTGATTGTCGCTTGTGAATACTTTCAATTTAGTTGAGAGACCGGCTACTCCCTAGGCGCTGTGCCATAACCCGGAGTCGAGAAGTCGTCATCGTCCGAATTAAAGTTTTCGCCGCGGGCGGGGTTGGAGAGGCCAGGCCGGTTCCCCCCCCGCCGTTGACGGCTGCTCTCCACCCAAGGGGAGAGCTCTCCCGCGAAGAGGAAAAATCGCGGGGCGGGGGGCGGTCCTCTCGGGCCAACACTCCCCCCGGGCCCCTCATCTCCCCCGTCGTGGAGGTGTCCACGTCCGCCTCTCCCCCTTCCGCCTCCCCCGATCCTCCGCCCTCCCACCAGATCCCTTCTCATCCAACTCCGAAGACAAAACGGGGCACGTCGTCGCGAGACTCCTTCCTTGGACGCGACTGCTCTGGGGACGGGAGCCGCCCTCCCGCCTCGCCCGGACCCCCGCCGCGGCGTCCCGGGATAGTAGCACCGGGAAGCGTGTCCGGGAGGATGGGGGGGGGCACCCCTCTCGCAAGACGGATTCGGGGGCCGTGACGGGCGAATGTCTACGTCCCCCTTCCTAGGTCCCTTTGGGAGGGAAGGCGTCGTCAGATGGGTCGCTCACTGTCCCGTCAGCCTGACTCGATCCCGTCGCCGCCAAAGAGGTTGGGAAGCGCGCCGAGGCCGCCCCACCTCGTTCTGAGCCCGCGCCGTCACCCTCAGGTCCTGTCGTCGTGCGCCGAAGGACAACGCCATTCGGGCAGCGGGGCGACGTCGGGGACGTACTTACCGAGTAGTCGGAGAGGCGGCGGCGTTGAGTTTGCCGCCCTGACCTCACACAGTCTATCAACCCCTCGGCCGGGTGACTGGCGGCTGTCCCCCGACGGTGCCAGCTCGCGAAGATCGCCCGCGCACTCTGCCCGACGACCGTCGGTCCCTCTCGGGCGCGTTCCCTCTCCACTCTCCGCATCCGACAAGTTCTCCGGACGTCCCGTGGCAGAACGCGGGAATGCGGCCCCGCGAGCCGGAGGTGCACTCCGTCGTCTTGGGGAGACAGCGAGGGGCCATTCCGCCTTCCGTCGGCGCCGAGGTTTGCGGGGACACACTGTCTCTTTCGATTGCCACCCACCGGCCCGACAGTCGCTGAACCCCGCCGTCGGACCACCACCTCCCTCCTGACGGGCGTCCACTGTCCCGCAGCCGAGCTTCCACCACGATTGGAACGCAGGGGGACGCCCTGCCGAGAGCGGCGCGTTGGTGGAGACCACGGAGCGAACCGGACCCCTCCTTTGCAGCCTTCACACCCAGGGCAGTTTGGAGTTGGCGCACACGGCTACACGGTCGCAACCCCGCATCCAGCGACTCGAAGGCGGCACAGCAAAGCAAGTCACACTCCGGCCCCGCGGCTCCGGGATCCGGCCCCTCTGCATCTCAACTCAGCACAACCCCCACCCTCCGCCAGCGATCCTCCTCCGCCGGTGAGGATGACAGAATGGCGCCCCCGCAGACTCCTCGTCCTCCCTCGTCGTCCTCAAGCAGAGGTGGGCAGGACGGGCAGGACGCCCCCGCCGACGAAGGACACTTGGGGTCTCTTGGGACTTGGGGCCCTTGGGTCCAGTCTCCAGCGCTCTACCCAGGACCTTGGGGGCCTTGCCCTCAGGCGGTTCTTGATTTCCCCTTCGCTGTGAGACTTGTGAGACTCGGCCCACGGACAGAGCACGGACAGATGCGGAAGAAGGAAGACTAGACGTAAAGGCAGCAAGTACTCGCCGTATCCTCCTCGACAGTGGCGACGACATGAGCCTGGCGGAGAAACACCAGCCGCCGGCGCCGGCCGTGCCCGCAGCCGGCCCAATTCCAGACGCCGTCACAGAGGAGGAGCTGATGAGTTCAGGGCACGAGCTGCCGGAGGGTAACACCTGCCCGCTGTGCTGCCTGCCGATAGCGTTGCCCATGACAAAGAGCTCAAGTTTGCAAACCTGCTGCATGAAGATGGTTTGTCACGGCTGTAACCTCGCCTCGGTTCAACGGGGATTAAAGGACATTTGTCCCTTTTGCAGAACGCCCAATCCAGACGGTGATGCGGCCATACTTGCCCTGGTCCGAAAACGTGTGGATGCGAGGGATCCCGTGGCAACCGAGTTCCTCGCCAGTGCATATCACCGCGGAAATCGCGGTCTGCAGCAAGATATTCCTCGTTCGATTGAGTTATGGACGGAGGCGGCAAATCTCGGCGACTTGAATGCTCATTTCAATCTTGGATACAGGTACTGGTCTGGGAAAGGCGTCGAGCAGGACGTGGCAAGGGGCATCCGACACCTTCAGCACGCTGCAATGCAGGGCCATCCAGGATCGAGGTTCATGCTGGGATTTCATGAATACAAAAGCAGGAACGACGAACTAGCAGTCCAGCACTGGATGATATCTGCCAAAATGGGACACGAAGTGTCACCGAATGAAATCAAGGAGATGTTCATGAAGGGTCATGCCACAAAAGCGCAATATGCTGAGGCTTTGAGGGGTTATCAGAACGCATTGGACGAGACCAAGAGCCCCCAGCGCGAAGAGGCCAAGGCCTTCTTCAATGAACGGTCAGCATAACCACGCAGATTTCTTCATCGAAGAGCAATGATTGGCGGAGGAGTTGATATTAAATTAAACGACTTGTCTTCGTGCAGGCCCTTTCCCGCCAATATTGTACAGGGTTTCGGTGCCAATTGGATAAGGCTCACAGCCTGATGACTTCGTTTGAGAAGTGTCTGGCAGCGGCGAGAGACGTCATGTGTCGGCCTCTCCCCCCCTCCCGCAAGGCCTCCTAGCGTGGGAGGTTTCGCGCCTCTTCAATCCTCCCACCCAGCCCTGCACTCAGATCATTCGCCATAAGCTCGACGGGGTCGGGATGCGCCTCGCCTGGGAAGAAGCCGCCGCTCGCGGGAGGACTCGACAGGAAGGCCGAAGTGACGTCCTTGCCCGTCACATGGGCATGAACGTCTACCTTTGTGGGCGTCCACCCAGTCACATCTGTGGCGGGGAGAAGTGTGGCAACCGAGGTCTAGGCTGTGACGCTGCCGCCTCTTCTCACCAGAATACCATACTTCGACAATACTGCTGGTGAACTCCATGTTGGTCACGATATGGCAAGAACGTGAGAGCTCGGTTTCTCCGTAGCCTCCCTGAACGCCTTGATGTCATCCTCTATGTTGATGATTCCCGATGATTTCACTCGTCGGAGGAGAATCGTAAACCCGCAGCAATGTGGTGTAATAGTCAATGCCCCTCATCGCAATAGGGAACACATCGAATAAATTCAAATGCTAAACATTCGAGTGAGAATAAGGGAGATGGAGAAGAAATACATATGAAGCATTTCGCACACACGGGTTACCACAGTGGGCATGCGCCCGGGAGGCGCCTTTTGTGCTGCAATATGCATCCGTCGTGGGTGTTAGCTGCACTGAGATCTCTCAGTCGTTGCAGTCTCTCGCATTCCAAAATTTCAAACGTAACACACCACTCTTCCGGCACCCCATTGACATTACCCTTGAACACTTTGGCAATACTTTTCACCAAACACATACCATCATCCCTGTTGGGACCGTCTGCCGACGTCTTAGTGGTGTACTCGAAGGGCTCGGAGTCCGCTCGGCGTGAGACCTTGAGGAAGAATTGTGACACTATGATAAAACCAGATTCAAAACACAAGTCTGTGATTTTGTAACAAAGTCCTCTTGCAAGTATGAAAGCCCCATCTTGAGTGGAACCACCCGCCAACGTACGCGTACCGACAAAGGGTATCAAATACATCTTGCCACTTAAGGAATACGGCACGTCACAAAAGGTACCCTCAATGTGTCAGCATTCGAATGCATCTTTCCTCGACCATCAGGTTCGCCGGCCCTGAATTGACCACTTAACACAAATAGTCCCCCCACCCACACCCAGGCTTAAACCAGTTCTGTGCCATTTCTCCACTGCCGTGCCAAAAGAAAGTGAATCTGCCGTCTGCTTCTACGCATTTGTAGTTGCCTTCGTACAAGAGATCTCCACATGCCGTGACCTGCTTGCCGTAGATGAGCAATCCTTCACGGAAGGTTCCGTTGATGATGACATTGTACTTCTTGCCACCGTGGCAACCATACAATACTACGCCCTCAAAAAGTAGCTTCCCCCTAGCATTGGGCTTGTCATTCTCAACCCTACCAGAATAGAGTCCATATTCCAACGTAATTGACATCACTTCTGATACGCGATCCCCTGATAGACGGGGCCATCTGGTGCCTGGACTGCAGAGGGTTGCCAGCTGATGCAGGAGGTCCGTTGTTGTTGGGAGAGAAGGAGACTTTCTCTTGTTCTGGTAAGGCCGCGCAGACCAAGGACTCATACTGACTGGCTGTGCCCTTGACACCCGTGCCCTCGGCCTATTTAGCAGAGAGGTAGCTAGAACTGTAACGACTTCTCGAATCCGATACATCAGTGGACTGCCTGCCTTTTGAACGAGATGGATCTGCACCGTGTCTCTAATGCTACCTATCTTCCCCTTCATCTTTATCCTCCGATTGGGCAGTTGACGGCGTTTAGGAACAGGAGCCTTCAGTTCTACGGGGACAATGCCGTCCCTTGATGGAGGACAACCTCGCCCTCTTTTACTCTTCCCGGAAACCATTCCCTGAGAGTTTGGCCTTGTATCTCCGCCAGAACTAGACTGAGTGTCTTGAGAAGCAGCAGTTGAACCAGGCTTCCCCGTCTTTGGCCCCCCGACCAGAACCACGTTTCTTCTGCGCCGTATCCACAGCTACCAGACTTGTTGCGGCGCCGGCGGACGAGCTGTCTTGATCATCATCGTCAGGCCGTCCATCGCCCTGCGACTGTGATACAAGCGGTACACACTCCCGTTGAGTTTGGCATTGTGCTGCTGCTGGAGACGGACAATGTCGTGGGAGAGAACAAGAGGTGTGCGTTTGATTGTTGTGGCCGCAGGAGGACACAGGGCACACCCCTGCCAGTCTGCGGAGGGCACGTCTCCATCTGTGTGCGCGGTCCGTGGTCGTGGATCGATGGTCGATGCGTGCTGAGCATCGCCGCCCTAGCGAGTGTGATCCAAGACCAATAATCGGGTCTGCGATAGTGGGGCCGAGGCACTCGGTAGGCAAAGCCTAAAGGGGGTGGATTGGTACGAGTGTGTCTGAATCATTACGCACTCATAAGCAATCTAAGGTTCACTGGTTCGCTGCATAGAGAGTCCTGAGATTGAATCCGGAGCAGTTCCCCGAAGTCTTTCTTTTTCTGATATCGTATGGTCTGGTCATACCTGTATTGGACACATGCGTAATGCATTCTAAATTTACTGCATAGAGTCCTGAGATTGAATCCGGAGCAGTTCCCGGAAGGCCCCCGGACCGAAACCCACAACGTGTTCGGCGCCATCATCGACGAGTAACCCCTGGAGGATTTAGCTCGAGACGGCCTTTTGCCGACACAGCGGTGATATCTTCATTTCCCCTAGCTTCAGCCTCTAGTTATTTTCCAATCAACACTTGTTTGGAAATTAGACCGGCCCCGCTGCGTCAACTGGCGGGGTGCTACCGTACCGTTCGCTTGTTGCGAGTAGGGAAGGCACCCCAGTTCAAAAGGGGTGACTTCGCTGTGAGATTGGAGGCGCCGGAAGAAGGAAGACGTCACCAAGGCTCAAGGACTCGCCGTATCCTCCTCGACTGTGACGACATGAGCCTGGCGGAGGAGCAACACCAGCCGCCGGCGCAGGTCGTGCCCGCAGCCGGCCCGCTTCCAGACGCCGTCACAGAAGAGGAGCTGATGAGTTCAGGACACGAGCTGCCGGAGGGTTACACCTGCCCGCTGTGCTGCCTGCCGATAGCGTTGCCTGCGGCACAGCACTCCAGGTTAAATACTTGCTGCATGAAGAGGGTTTGCGATGGCTGTATTTTTGCTTCACGTTGACGGGGAATGGGGAGTTTGTGTGCGTTTTGCAGAACGCCCACTCCGGACAGTGATGCGGCCATGCTTGCCCTGGTCGGAAAACGTGTGGACGCGAAGGATCCCGTGGCAACTGAGTTCCTAGCCTATGCATACTGCGACGGAGATTACGATCTGGAACCAAACATTCAGCGAGCCATAAGCGCTGCCGCTCCCCCCCATCCAGCATCCAGACCGCGTTCATCCCGCAGAGGCGATCCGGACCCCCCATCAGCTCTTCGCCCCCGGGCCGCCACCGCACGTCCGGGGAAGGATGGTCAGGCCGAGGACGCCCCTGCCATCCCCCCCTTGCTCCTCAAGGCCAAGACGCACAAAGGCGTTCCTCTCCGCCACGTTGATGGGAAGGAACTCTCGCGCGACCCTCGATCTCCCGCTCCCAATCCCGCCCCAAGCCCGGCCGGACCCCGACCTGCGCAACCTCATAGTCCGTCCGCCTCCCCCCCGATCGACGATCCTCGACGATCCCCGCCACCCGCCACCGATCGAGGCGTCCGCGGTCCACGGGAATCCGTCGCGTGGCGTGCCCCCCCCCTCCGACCAGCGATCCTCCTCCGCGGCGAGGACGGGAAAGGACGCCCCCGCCGACAACGTGGACCACAGAAGCAAGTCTTCGGCTTCCTTCTCTGCCGACGCGACGTTTGGCGACGTTGGCGGCGCTCTACCCAGGACCTTGGGGGCCTTACCCTCAGGCGGTTGATTGATTTGCCCTTCGCTCGAAACGGGCAAAACGCAAACGGGCGCCGGAAGTAAGGAAGGAAGACGTCACAAGCGCAAGGACTCGCCGATCCTCCTCGACTGTGACAACATGAGCCTGGCGGAGGAGCAACACCAGCCGCCGGCGCCGGCCGTGCCCGCAGCCGGCCCGCTTCCAGACGCCGTCACGGAAGAGGAGCTGATGAGTTCAGGGCACGAGCTGCCGGAGGGTTACACCTGCCCGCTGTGCTGCCTGCCGATAGCGTTGCACGTGGCGATGCACTCCAAGTTCAAGCCATGCTGCATGAAGACGGTTTGCGATGGCTGCATCCTTGCTTCATATCAACGTGGACTGGGGGACACATGCGCCTTTTGCAGAGCGCCCACTCCGGACAGTGATGCGGCGACACTTGCCCTGGTCCAAAAACGTGTGGATGCGAAGGATCCCGTGGCAACAGAGTTCCTTGCTGTTGCATATTTCGACGGAAATCACGGTCTTCATCAAGATATTCCTCGAGCAATTGATTTATGGACAGAGGCAGCACGTCTCGGCGACTTGAATGCTCATTTCCAGCTTGGACTCTTGTACTTTTTTGGGGAAGGTGTCGAGAAAGATGTGGGGAGGGGCATTCGACACTGGCAGCATTCTGCAATTCGCGGCCATTCAGAATCAAGGTTCATGCTGGGACTCCATGAATTCACCAGCGGAAACCACGAACTGGCTGTCCAGCACTGGATGATAACTGCCAAAATGGGGGGTGAAGAGGCGCTGAATAAAATCAAGGACATGTTCATGAAGGGACTTGCCACAAAAGCACAATATGCAGATTCTCTGACGGGCTACCAGAATGCCTTGGAAGAATCGAAGAGCCCCCAGCGTGAAGAGGCCAAGGCCTTCTTCAATTAGAACGGGCAGCTTAGCCACGCAGATTTCTTCATCGAAGAGCAATGGTTGGTGGATGAGTTGAGATTAAATGAATTAAACGGCTTGTCTTCGTGCAGGTCTTTTCCCGCCAATACAGGGTTTCAGAAATTTCCTGCCCTCCTGTCGATTGGTCAAGGCTCACAGTTTGATGACTTCGTTTGTGAAGTGTCTTCGACGTCCAAACTTAAGTTTGAGCGACTGCGGGGAGAGAGGTGTCAGCCTCTCCCTCGACGGTTCGCGCCTCTCCAATTCCCGTCCCGCACTCAGATCAGCGATACTCGGGGCAAGCGTCCGTGTCTTCTTCCTTGGACAAGGCCGCTCCGGGGAGCGGACCAAAGGCCCCGCCACGGTGTCCCGGGGCGATCGAGAGCTCCAGGGTGCCCGCAGAGAGATGGGGTCGCTCCACGGCGGCGGCCGGAGTCGTCCGTGTGCCGTCCTCTCGGTTGGGGAGCCGCCGTGTCCCCCCGGGGCCCTTGAGAGCGAGCAGTCTCGCGCATGACGGAGATGGAATACAGGTCCTCTCTGGACATCCCCCAAGCCATCATCCCCGGGGGCGGCCCGTACGGTCCCTCTCACTCGTGCGCCGTACCCCTGCGGTTGGCGGTTGGTCAAAATGGCCTCAGGCCGCAGAGCCTCCGAGCCTTGGGCCACCAGATTCCCGAGACGACAACATCCAAGCCGTCGCAGGCTAACCTTGGCCCCCTTGAACCCGATTATTCTTTGGGTCGTCCGCCTAGCCCGCGCCACTCGTCGACCGTTCCTCTCCTCCTCCCCTCGTGAGGATGATTGTCGCATCTGGGCGATTGCGTCCTCCCTCGGCGATCATCGTCCGTCTCCTCCTCTCAAGCGCCGACAGACCGTCGTCGTTCGCCCCGGCCGCACCAATCGTGCTACCCGCCATCGTGCCGAGGGCTCCGCTTTCGTCCCTGGGGGCCAGTCGACCTGCTCCATCGACCTGCTCTGCCTGTGTGCAGTCACCCCCCGTAAGAAGGCGTTCACCCAGCGGCTCCTCTCAGTGTGGGCCCCTTCGTCGACTGTTCGCCCATATCTGTGCGCGGAGGGCTCCTTGGTCGGCGGAGCGCCCTTCGACCGCGCTCGGGAGGAGCC
>JAAMXK010003723.1:1586-13014 GCA_019693575.1 Thalassiosira oceanica | reverse complement strand
GTTGGGCCGTATCGTCGTCGACAAACTTGGCACTGATGAATTATTCGCTTCTACCTGGTGAACTCGCCCGTCTGTCTGGGATCCATAGTGTTTGTCGCATAGAATAAACATCCACGTGGAATTTGTGAAAAAGGATCCTAAAATGATCCCGGATCATTTATTCGGAATGCTAGTGGGGACGATGACGCAACTCGACTTGTCGGTGTTCCTCAAGACAAGTTAGACTCAGACGGGTCGCTGTTGCGCCTCTTCTCGGTTTCACGTAAATTTACAATAGGTAGACTGGCGCGCTCACAGCGACCCGCTGACCCTGCGCATTCCACGTCGGCGGGTCGCGGGTCGCTGGCGGCGGGTCGCAAAATTACAATAGGAGGGCCCTTACTTTTGTGTTCATTCATGTAGGTATCGTATTGTAGGCGGATGCGGAAGCAAGGACATCAGCGGAAGATCGACAGTCTCAGATGCTCCACGGCAATAATAGGTAGTCCCCCCTCCTGTTGAGACTTTTGACAGGCGCCAGAGGGATGTTCAGCGTCAAGCTTGCGATTTGCACAATGATTGCGCTGGTTGATGCCTTGCTGCAATCCCGACTTGTGCCATGTTTGAAAAAGAAACGGAAGTTTGGCAAGTATTGCCAAACATCAAGCTGCAGATCGCGGTCACATTTGTCGGGTACGGCGGTCTCCGGCAAAAAAAATCATATGCAGTCGGAAGATAAACGGACCTATCTCGGAAATCCTAGTGTGACACCCACGGCCTTAGCTCACACGTTGTGGAGATCGACTATTCTTCCCTACGAGGACACTGTGATTGATGCTACGTGAGTTTACGTGAGTCGGCGAGTAGCGGCGAGTTCATCTCCACATGCATACATAGAAGCAGGAACTCATCATTGTAGCTTTAGGTGCGGCAACGGCAAGGACTGCTTGGCTTTGGCAAAAATGCTGTTTCCCGACGCCAGCGACGATGCGACGATTGAGGGCAGCCCACAGCTAATCGGCATAGACATCCAAGCTCGGGCGGTCGAAAACACGAGACGATCGCTCCTGGCCTCCCTGCCGTCTAATATATATTACAATCACCTGGCACTGCTCGAACAATCTCACGAGCACCTGCTAGATGTTCCTAAGGACACGGGCAGCGTCGGCCTCGTTTGCTACAACCTTGGATATCTCCCAGGAGCACCATCAGAGTCCGATCCAGAAATACCGGCAGACTACAAGCAGACCCAAACGCAAACTTCCTGCACGCTTTCCAGCATAACGGACGCGGCTCTGCTCCTTAGGGTGGGAGGGCTCTTGTCCGTCATGACTTACCCCGGCTCAAACCTTGAAGAGTCGGTCGCAGTCGAGCATTTGGCGGAGGGTCTCGCTATGCTCACCACGCGGAACGAGGGCGGCTGGGAGGGGTACGTTGACGAGATAGAGGACGAAACAATACGCCAATTGGTTCGTCAAGCCTTAGTTGAGATCGTCGATAAAGGAGATAAGAAGCAGACCTGGCGGGCATTTGTTCATGAACCACTTGGAAGGCCGCTGAGCCCTGTCCTCGTGACTGCAATGCGAATCAAATGATTTGTGCAAGACCTTGTTGAATTACTTCGTTGGCTCGGATCGCATTGTTCTAGGTATGTACTTTACTTTGTTTTAGTAAAAACTCTAGACTGAACAACAGACTGACCCTCCCCGACAATATGTCGCTTGATCATTCCTTTTTTGTTGATGGTCCCCTGGATTTTAGATGGTTACGGTACTTGCTAACCTTTCTGGCAATATCTTGTCGTGAATCTTTTCTAACTACCCCACAGATCAGACGGAGGGCTCAAAAAAGTCGTAAAAAAGTTTTAGCGTATCTTTTTCTATTTGCTGCCACTTGCCAGCTACATATTTACAACATGTCCGGCTGCCTCTGCAGCTCATCTCTGGGCATAGCCCTCGACGATGCAACCATACCAATGCCACCACTCCCGTCGTCCACGTCCACCACAAGAAGCGCACCGTCCTTCTCCCTCATTATCGCCACCGTGGGCATGCCCGACGCGCTCTCGCTCAGCCCCATGTCCACCGTGGCGCGATCGCCCTCGACGAGGAAACCGCGCACGATCGCGTCGCTCGCGGCGTCCTCGAATAGTCTCTGGCCGGCGCGGCGCATTGGCCTCGCGCCGAACTCGGCCGCGTTGCGCGTGCCGTCATACAGGATGGCGTCAATGAGGGACTCGGATGCGGTCAACTTGATGTCCTTCTCCCTCAGCGCGCGTTCGGAGGCGTCGTTGACGATGGCGTACGCAATGTCGCGGAGGTTTTCGTCGTCGAGAGGCGAGAAGACTACTAT
Organism: Thalassiosira oceanica; assembly: GCA_019693575.1. Classification (NCBI taxonomy): domain Eukaryota; phylum Bacillariophyta; class Thalassiosirophyceae; order Thalassiosirales; family Thalassiosiraceae; genus Thalassiosira; species Thalassiosira oceanica. The sequence goes on along the minus strand of JAAMXK010003723.1, from coordinate 10,683 downwards.
CTCGTCGATTCTGTTGAGCTGCACGGGTGGATTGGGGGAGAGGAAGTTTCGGATATCACGTCAGGAATTCAGACATGGTGTCAGAGTAGCCACAAGATCCCACCCTGATGGCGGCGGACTCACCAGTTCCGGTCTCATCTCGTTCTGCAGCTCGTCCTGCACAACCTCGGACAGCGCGGCGTACTCTTCGTTCGCTCGCGCTGAGTCGTCGACGCCCGATCCGTTGGCGTCCATCGAGGAGCCGCCGTTGACCCCCTCGCCCAGGACGTAGTCCTCGAACGACGGGTTGGACGCGGGGACGCCGTCCTCATCAGCACGCCGCTTCTTCTTTTTCCTGCGCTCGCCGCCTCCGCCGCTCATGGCGCGCTCGGCACGCTGCTGGCCCACGAGTTCGAGGATCCTCCGGCTCCCAACGTTGCTCGTCATGACGAGGATCACGTTCTTGAAATCGACGGTGCGACCCTTGCCGTCCGTCAGCTGCCCATCCTCCATGACCTGCAAGAGAACGTTAAGCACATCCTTGTGGGCCTTTTCGATTTCATCCAGTAGCACGACCGAGTGCGGCGCTCGTCGGACGGCCTCGGTGAGCTGGCCACCCTCCTCGTACCCCACGTAGCCTGGCGGTGGACCCGTCAACCTGGACGCGGTGTGCTGAGACGAAAAAGAATAAAAATAGTCAGTCGTCTGAATAATCACAAGCCAGAGAAACGGAGAGACGGAAATAAACCCACCTTCTCCATATACTCGCTCATGTCGATCCGGATCATGTCCTTTTCGCTCCCGTAGTACTGCGCCGCCAGGCTCTTGGCCAGCCACGTCTTCCCGACGCCCGTGCTCCCGCAGAAGAGGAAGCTCCCCACGGGCCTTCCCGCGTCGCGCAGGCCTGACCTTGCCCTTCGCACCGCCCGCGCGATGGTTTTGATGGCCCGACCCTGTCCCTTGACCTTGCTCGCGAGCGCCGTCTCGAGCGTCAGGAGCGACGAGGACTCGTCCGCGTCGAGCTTGCCCACGGGGATGTTCGTCCAACGCGATATGATCGACGCGACGTCCTCCTCGGTTACCTCCGGGGGAGGCACGGGCATGTTCATAGTGTTGAACGAGTGGGTCATGTGAACCGCCGCGCCCGCCTCGTCGAGGAGGTCGATCGCCTTGTCCGGAAGAAAGCGGTCGGATATGTACCGCTCGCTCAGTTTTGCGGCCGCCAAGAGACTTCCCGGCGTGTACGACACGCCGTGATGTGCGCCGTACTGTCCCGAGATCGCCTCGAGGATCGACACCGTCTGCTCGATCGAAGGCTCCTTGACCATGAGTGGCTGGAGACGACGTTCGAGCGCGGCGTCCTTCTCGATGTACTTCCGGTACTCGCTAATGGTCGTCGCTCCTATGACCTGGAGCTTGCCCCGGGCGAGGGCGGGCTTGAGCATGTTCGCCGCGTCGATGCCTCCCTCGGCCGAGCCGGCGCCAACGAGGGTGTGTATCTCTATTTGTTTTATAATTTCCCACGGTCAGAATCCGATTCATCTCGTGAGGAAAAGACGCAGATTGCAGCCGTGTTGTCCCCCCCCCTGCACTCACCGTCAATAAACAAGATCGTGGGCGGTGCCTTCTCGTCCGTAACCTCCTCAACGATCGCCTGTAACCTCTCCTCGAACTCGCCCCTGTACTTCGTACCCGCCACCAGGTTCGCCAACTCGAGGCTTATCACGCGGTGATTCCGAAGACGCGCCGGACAAAGTCCCGCGAGCGACTCGAGGCGGTCAATCTCGTCCTTCTTCGTGAACGTTCCGTCCTCGTCCCGATCGAATAGCTCGTCGAGGCGTTCCATCATGGACGGCGCAGCTAGGATCTGGGCTACACCCTCGGCAATGGCCGTTTTGCCCACTCCGGGCTGTTTGTTGATGTTCGTGCAGAGGGCTGCGAGGTGAGAGGAGTCGGAATCGAATTTGCAACCGTTTGGCACAGTGCGGGCGAAAACAAAAACCAGTAGGACAAAAGTGCGGAGAACCAAGACTTTCTTCTGCGGGGTTGCTCCGGTGTATTCAACGCACCTCTCCCATGAGACACGGGTTGTTCTTCCTCCTCCGAACAAGCGTCCTCAACGCGTTCCGAACCTCCTCGTCGCGTCCGTGGACCGGATCGAGCTCTCCACGGGTCGCCAGGTCGGTCAGGTCGACGCCCACATCGGACAGAGTCGGCGTGGCGCTGAGATTTGTCGTGTCAGCGAGAGAAAGAGTTCGCACGTAACCAACATTCCGAACCCGTCCGTCAAGTTTCATTTTGGATGGTGACCGTGTTGAAGTTGAGAAAGAGGGACGCGGCCGATATTAGACTGTGATTCTTTTCAAGCTCCTCCGCCATGATTCGTTTCTTGCGCGCACAAGCGTGCAACCACCCTCCCCTCCTTCTATCTCACCTGCTCTCCCCATTCCCCGTGACCAACTGCGGACCATCATCGTCGGGATACTTCATATCCATGACCAATCTTCTACAGAACTCGCTCGCGCTAAAGGTCGACGAGTCGACACCCTCCATCCTCAGCAGCACCGCCAGCGCGCCCTTGGCGTATCCCCGTTCCTCCACCTGCGAATCGATCTCCTCCGGGACCCGTCCCTGGCTCGCGTCATATCCAAGGAGCGACAGCATGACGTGCTCGCTGTTGACCGTGGGACTGTCGAAGCTGTCGGCGATGGAGCCGGCCTCGGTCAGAACGCGCTTGAGGGGAGGGGCGAAGGGAAGCTCCACGTCGCGCGCCTTCTTATTCATGTTCAATAAGGCCGGGCTCATCGTGAAGATGTTCTTCTTCTCCCCCCCCGCGTCGTCTCCAGCTGCGGCCTCGTCGCGGAACATATTCTCGACGGTCAGCTTGGCCTTCCTGAGCGTAATCCCGTAGCCCTTCAACGTTTTACGGGCGCGTTCGGGCCGGTCGATGATGCCGATGGCCATGACCTCGCATCCCACGCTCGGCTGGCCGAGACGGGCAGATTCGGACTGGGCGGTCACGAGGGATCCTATGCACTCCTCCGACATACGCTCGAAGATCATCGAGAGTGACGAGGAGGACGTGGCGGTGGATCTCCGGGGGGCGGTGCATAATCTCCTGTGGGACGAGGATCCATACGGATGTCGAGCGCCAACGGGAAGGCTCGACGGCGTCGATCGGTTTACGAAGGACGATCGTCCCAGGGACAGGGAGGCGACGTGCCCAAGCAGTAGGAGCACGGTGCCGAGCACCGATGCAAGCTGAGTCATCCTCCCGACCACCATGGTCTGTGAATGGCCGCAGGATCTCTCCGTCTTCCGATGTGGATGGAGTCTTCACGTCGGATGAATGACGACGATGGATGTGAAGAGTAGGTCTCTGCCCTTCGTCCCCCTTCCCGTCCCTCGTCAGATCCTGTGGTAGAAAGAATCCTCGGCCTTGTCCTTCGGCTTCGTTTTGCGTTCTTTTTTCTTTGCTACGACGTAGGTTGCGCCACAAGTCCCTCGGATACCTGAGGTCCCGCCAATGATGGCGGCTCAAACTCCGGATCTGTGGTCCACTGGGGCTTACTTTAGACACATAGGAGGTGACGCCACCACTCCCACACCCCGCCGGCTCGAAAGGCCCAGTCCAGGGCACAGCAACCAGCGATGGTAGGAGCTCCGAGCTCCTCTACTTGTGGCCTCTCCTGGTGGCCCGTTGACAGCGCCCGTCCGTGGCATTTATTTGTCCCCCCAATGCCCCAATACCCCCCAGATGAAGTGTTGCTGCTGCCACAGGGCTATATTCAAATTCTCCTCTCTGTGAAGAAGAAAGTAAGCTGGGTGTGTTTTTCTTCTTAACTAGCTTGGTCTATAGTCTCTTACTTAGGTAGGGCCAAGTCCATCACCATCAATCAATCTCCAACAATAATAATAAAAGACTAATAGTCAATGATAAGGTCCTCAGAGAGGCTTCATATCTGCAACTTACTTGAGTCAATAGATGGTTTCTAAGCTACTCCCAACAAGGCGCCAGAACAACAACGGTACTGCAAATAAATCCCATTGATTGTCCCAAGTAGCACACATAACATTGGCTGAGATAACAGCAACTTACTAGACTCACAATATTCTTACTAACTACGGCATGTGTAACTTTGTTTCACAGTAAGTAGTGTTCTCATCATTTCCTGAGTTCTCAGTCTGAGAATGGAGACAGTGCCATGCGCACTCCCCCCCCCCCAGACAAGAAAGAGAGGAGCGAACCTCCTAAGGGCTGCCCTCCTCGGCCCTCTTCCGGCTCCGGAGGGCCCGTCTTTCCTCCATGGCAACGACGTTGTAGGAACTCTTCTTCACGCCGGCCCTTGCCACGGCAAGGTCGTCCTCGTCGACGGGCGCCGGGTCCGCGCACGACTCGTCGTCAAATGCCGTCGCCTCCTTCGCCGAGGGGAGGGTGATTCGTTGGTTGGAAGGGCGCTCCCGGGCTCCGCACGTCAGGGGGCGGCGAGTCTGCAGGGCCGAGGCGCCGCGAGAGACTTCGGCCGGGGGAGTCGCGAGGGATTGCATTAGACGCGAAACATTGTAGGCCTTCGAATGCGTGACCCGCGCGACAAACGTACCGGATCTCTTGAGCTCGTCGAACCGTTCGTCGTTCTTCTCCGTTTCCAAACGCAATTCGCTGTCCCGGTTCGAGTTGTGGCAGCTTACGAGCGCGTCGCCACACTTGCGGATGGCCTCGGGCAGCGCCCCCTCTCCCTCCGACACTTTGCTCGCGCTGTGGCCAAACTCTTCGCGGGGGAGGCAGACCAATTTGTCCTGCAAATGCTCGACCCCCGCCTTGATGGACACCATGACGAGGGCGATTCGGTCGTGCTGGCTCTTCGTCCGCTCTAGCAGGCTCTGTCGTAGGTACAGCATCTCCTGCTGCTCGTCGATCGACTTACCGCTTTTCGAGGGGCCCGCTCCCGGCATGCTCAGCTTCGACTTCTCAACCACGTCCAGAAGCTCGCCGTGGATCCTAGTCAGGTCCTCTATCTTGTCCTGATTGTTCAGCGTCAGGTCGTTGAGGCTGTCCGTCGTGGCCTCCTGGCTGACGACCTTGTGCGTTACCTCGCTCACGCTCTCGACGCCAACGACCTCCTTGATCTTGCGGAATGCGGTCTCGTAGATGTTCAGCGCGAGCTCCTGGTCGGCAATCTGCTGCTCCGTGTTCGTCCCGCCGATCGGCACGGGCGCGGAGACGGACTCCGCCTCGGCGGCGTCGGCGGTGCTGAGCGCCTTGCGCTTCTCCTCGGCGAGCCTGCGGTGCTTCTTGATCATTTGCTGCCGGATCCTAACGTGCTGCTGTCGCTCGCGGACGTCCCGCGTCCGCTTCGTCCTGTCGTCCTCGAATTCCCACTTGGCCTTCTGGAGGGCCTGCAGTGCGACCTCCCTTGCATGGGCGGCGTCGCCCGACAGGAGGAGCATATCGTTGCAATCCCTCTGCTTCGACTCGAGCGTGCGCTCTAGCGCGGTCAGTTGGTTGTCGTAATTGACTCGCTCTTCCTGGAGCCTTTTGACGATGTGCTCGTATGTGCTCAGGATCCCGTGCGCCTCGTTGTATTGGACCATGGCCCTGTCGAGCCTGCTCTCGAGCGTTCTAATCTGGCGGGACAGCGGCCCCTCCTCCGAGTCTGTTCGGGAATAAAGCTTGGCCTCGTCCTTTAGGTTGCCAATCTTCGATTCCAGTTCTAGCACGGCGGACCTCTGGCTGTTGTATTCGTTCCGCTTCTGCAGGACCAGTTTCCTCATGCCGGCAATGTCGCTACCGCGTTGGTCGTGATCGAGCGCGGCGCTCTTCTGGAGATTCGAGAGGCGCACACGCAATCGCTTGTTGTCCTCCTTCAGGGACTGTATCTCGTTGCAATTGGCGACCTTTCTCGCCTCGGAAAGGTCAATGTTGGCCCGCCTGCGCAACAAACGGAGGCGGGGAGAGAGAGAGAGAGAAGAAGGGTCAAAAGGACGTTGCTACACGGCCGGTTGCGCACGAAGCGGTGGACATTACCGGTCCGACTGCAACAGGCGCATTCGCTCCCGCAAGTCCTCCACGGGCTTGTCGTGAACGTCGAACACGGCGCCATTTCGCTGCTGCAAAGACGTCATGAGGGCGGCAGCAGCCGTCGGAGTGCGGCGTCACTGGCGTCACTCCGCACCCCACGACGGTCGCTTGATTTCGCGTGTCCGCTTGACCGCCGTGGTCGTGGTACGGTCGCCGCGCAAAGGCGCCGGCCGCGTCCAATGGAGAATTGAAGCCGCCGGTGTTGCTCTCTTTCGGTGCTCTCTCTGTGTGCACTATTCCGTTCCTTGCTTGCGCTTGCCTCGCCGCCGCCGCCTTGATTGACTTCGACGAAACTGGTGTGGGCTTACTTTTTCGGGCCGCGCCGATCCCGCCCCTGCGCGCATTTAAGTTTTTGCATCCGGGGGCCTTGCCCTTCTCACCAGCTGTTTGTGGTAGGCCTACGATGGGGATCTTGCATGCGTGATCGTGATCATGCCAGCGAGGCCGATCATCGATGGATCTCCGCATCGCATCCCACGGCGGCATGGCAGTCTCGAGTCTCGACGCGACTCTTGGACTTGTAACGGGCGGTCTGAGCCCCCTTTCCCTTTGGCTTGATTGATCCAACGAACTAACTGTGAACCTTCCTCTCCCGACCGTGGCATAAATTTCAGACCAGGACGAGCAAAGCTCATAATTTTATTTGACCTTCCGAAAACATGAAGATACTCGCGCTACTACCGGCCCTCGCCGCCACCGGCGCCCACGGCCGCCTCGCGTCCCCCACCGCCAACGTCGTCCCCGATAGGAGACTGCAATTCGGCGGCGAAGCCGTCGGCTGTCTCACGTTGGGCGGCGATCTGACATCGTGCTGCCCGACCGGCGGCGATGATCCGATCTGCTCGCTGCTGGGATGCGCCGACATCGGAGCGTTCGGCGCCGAGGAGGGACTAAATGTGAAGGACGGCTGCACGTGCGAGGACCTCAATGGGTTTTGCGCTAGTAACCTCCCCGGAACCTTCGAGACGTTCGCTCCGGTGAGTAATTTAATTTGTTTGGTCTTGCTGAGGTTCGCACGACTACTCTAAACTCACATATGGCCATACCTCTCCCCAAAACAGGGCCTAACGTCAATTTGCACCGGTGTGAGCAATTGCTGCACCAAGGAAAACCAGTCCGACAACGACTCCTTCGCCAAGTGCGGAGGCGATTACCTCACGGAAAACGAAATCGACGTTCCCGACCTCGGAGCACTCATCGGCACCCTCCTTCCGGGCGTCACGCTGACACCGGCCACGGAGACATTGGTGGCGCCGCCGCCGGTCGCGTGCACCATGGAGTACATGCCGGTCTGCGGAGCCGACGGGTTGACCTACAGCAACACCTGCCTGGCCGAGAAGGCCGCCGGCGTCGAGGTGGCGTGCAAAATCGATATGCCTTCCGCGGGCATGGTCGACGGCGATAAGTGCTCCTGCGAGGGGGGGGCCGATTCAGCCATGGCCAAGGAGGACGGGGACGACATGATGATCGCGTGTACCATGGAGTACAAGCCCGTGTGCGGGTCCGACAATAAGGTTTACAGCAACGACTGCACGGCCGGCGCAGCGGGGGCCACGTCCGATTGCGAACTGGACATGTCCGACGAGCCCCTCTCCGGCGACGACTGCAAGTGTCCGCTCGGCGCCGACTACTGCACGTACGGCTTCGACTACGACTGCTACCCCGAGGTCGGAGGCGTCGGGGGCAAGCCCCCGTGCTGCTTCGACGACGCGGTCGAATGCCCCGCGGAGAAGCCGCCCTGCGTGAGCGATGCCCTGGTGAGCGGCGAGCTCGGTCTCGGGCCCGTGGTCACCCAGCCCGAGTCATCGAGCGGCGAGTCGGCTCCGGTGCCGTGCACCAAAGAGTACGCGCCGGTCTGCGGAGTCGACGACAAGGTCTACGGCAACACGTGCCTCGCCGAGAAGGCGGCGGGAGTCGCGGTGCAGTGCGATATCGATATGCCTTCCGCCGGAATGGTCGACGGCGATCCGTGCTCGTGCGGGTCGGAGGATACGGGCGAGGCCGCCGGGGGCGACCTGGTCGCGTGCCCCGCCATCTACATGCCAGTCTGCGGCTCGGACGGCAAGGTCTACAGCAACGACTGCGAGGCGACCAGCTCTGGCGCGGAAGCTTCGTGCGAGCTCAACATGGCGGACGAACCCCTCTCCGGCGATGACTGCAAGTGCCCCGCCGCCGAGGAGGCGTCCGTGGAGAGCACGAGCGCAGCGGATACCGACGAGAAGACGTCGGACCCCGCGGAGGGGGCGGAGGCGCCGGCCCCTGCCCCGGCGAATATCGAGGAGCCCGAGGCGCCGAGCAGCGGCGCCTTCATCGGTCGCCGCATCGCCATTCTTGGTGCATGGGGTGGACTCGTTGTTGCCGGTCTTCTTGTTCTGTAGGAACGATATTGTATTGAGAGAATACTTGTGGTTTTGTGTGATGTCTTGCTAATGACAAAATAAATTGGACGAATAGAAGAGATATTTTGAGAGATATGTATTATAATAACATTTAAAAACACAGCTTGAATGATGATAGAGGAGATTCACCATTTAGTTTGATCAATATCAAAGTAGAATTGTATTTTCTCAGAAGTGACATAGATGGCAATAATTATTAGGCTAGACTGTTGCTATGCTGCTCAATCAACTTCCTCGGTCCGCTAATTAATAAGTCTAGATGCTGCAACAGCACGAAAGCAAACAACGTCCCAATGCCGCCAGTCAGGAAAGGCACCTTTGACTAGATTCAACCGGGAGGCATTATCTGGAATTACAATGCCAAAGCACAGGTCTGCGGTCAATCTACTCTACTAGAGCTAGCAGATACTACACACCATAGGGCAGTGAAGTGAATTCATTTCTCTATGCTACACACCAGATGACAGATGCAGAAGAGAGTACTATTACCTACACTTCTTAGAAAAGAGCTTCGGTCATGGCGGGAAAACTTGTTTGAGACGCAGTTGCTGAGGCCTACACGTGGCGTGGGAGCTCGCCGCAGACAACAGCACACACCAAAGAAGAACGAAAAGAAGAAGAGGGGTTAGGAGGAGGACAA
>JAAMXK010003721.1:5507-21412 GCA_019693575.1 Thalassiosira oceanica | reverse complement strand
CGAACCTTCGGGGTTCCATTGTCTACTGGTTGGTTCTTCTTTTTTCTGGGGGTGGTGGCCCGTCTGCCTGTTCTTCCTTGCGATTGCCACATTATTGGGAGATTATTGACCTTTTTTCTTTAGCGGGCTAGCGCTTGAGCGTAGCTCAATTGATTACGCGACTGAATCCAACTACGTAGAACACGACAAAATCGTCGAAGGTGCGATAATTATCTCGGCGAATATTTGGAGTTGGACGCACAGCAAAGTTCATACAGCATCTCCGATGTATGCTCGTCACGGTCGTGCCCTACTACAGTGATGAATCGGCCGGCAAAATTTACTAGTAATTTCGCTAACCAATTGAGCTACAGATCCTTTACTTTCCACGTGGCGTTTAGATTGTGATTTGAAAAAAGGTCAATTGGGCCACGCAATCACAGACGGTAATTTGACTCCGGAGATCAGCCAGCTGTTGGTCGCTTGCTAATGCTGTCGCGACAGCCAGGCCATTATCGGGCCAACAATCGGGCCCCTGCGCGCGCCGCCCCCTAAGGGCCCTGCGCGATGCGCCCCGGCCACGCACGCTTGCGAGGAAAAGCGATGCCAAGCAAAATCTAAAAGGAACGGGAAACGATGCGATGGGTTCCTGTCCTACAGCAGTAATCAGCATAGAGACTTACTCATTCTGCGTGTCCGTGGCCAGACGACCGGCAGGGGTTCGTCTTCTGTTGATCGGGAAGTTCGGGGTCGGGAAATCGGCTCCCGATACCCTGAGGTGTCCAAATGGGAAGAGCACAGAGCGTCGTAACGTTGACAAGCAACCATGAGCGACGCACTCGTCGAGCCGCTTCCCCGCTGCAGGAGACCGCGGCTGGGCATCCAGACGTTAAGGATGTCTACATCATAATATCCGGGTGCCCAGACACGACGTATCCTCTTTCTCCGCCTGAATCTCCAAACAACTGTGAAAGCAAATCGAATGTTGCGCCTCCAAGCGCTTCAACAAGCATTGATTCCCTGCAATATCGGAACCAGAACCATTATTTGATTCGACCGGAGAAGCGTCGATCATTGAGGAGGAATAGACCGAGATCGTCAACAAGATTATTCTTCATTATACTGAACCTTGTTGGTGTGTCGCGTAATGTCGCTCCTCGAGGAGCGCGTTCGAACATAAAATCAACACCGCATTGGCTGGCCTGGCCAGTGGGGCCGGTCGGAGTCCAGCCATCTGCAATATTACTAGAAAGACTCAACATCGAGTCTAGTAGGCGGGGTCTCAAAGGAATAGTCGAACGCACCGAGCGAGTGAATGAGATGGGCGAGAGTCACGGCATCACCGATCCGTTGGACGAACCTTACTGGTTTCAGGACAATGACGACGGGAAGTGTCTGGGGCCAAGTGGAGAATTCGGAGAGTGCGGCGATGCAACGCTGTGGAGGGTGAAGCGTCGGCCACTAAGCAAGCGTGAGGCTAGAGAGAAGAGGTATAGAGATCTATTCCGCAAACAAAGACTGGAAAGGTCACGCAACCAACGGCCACTGAAAGACTCAACCTCCGTCTGCGTCTGGCCATTTTTTCGGGACCATGACTGCCGTATTCACCATGCCCCGCACTTTGAGTATGATGAAATTTACGGATTCGAATACTCCAACGAAGAGTCAGAGGAGGCGGGCTTTGCTTTGCAGCTCATGAACGTCGATGCAGTGACAGCGAATGCCTCGTTATCTTTCGGGCAACGAGGGGACGCGAAGGCCGGATCGAGCGTTCGAATGACAAGTTTCTTTGGAAAGCGGACAGATCGGGGAGATATCGATGGAAATGGTGATGAGTGCCTCGTGCCAATCTTCTCCAGTGATGGTTCGCCAACAAGAATAGAGGTCGGACCTTGTAAATCGCCAAATGCATACACCTGGCAAATCAACAGAGACGGAATTCTGGTGCGAGCCTCCACGAAAGCCGAGAGGCGAAGAAGGCGGATAAGGGATACTCTCAACCCTATTCGAAGAGCCGCGGTCGCGTCGTCTGGTGGTGCAAATAGTATGCATGTCTCGGACGAGTTCAAGTGCGTATTCAGATCAAATACGACGTCCTCTTATCTATTGCCGTGCAATGAAGGCAGAAGAAACAAATCGGGGGAAAATTCGTCGATGGTGCAATTTTCGCTTGTGCGATATCCAACCGTCTCCAAGCGAACGTCGCGCATGACGCAGCCATCGGACACACAAGTTCCAAGCTGGGAACCTTGGATAAATGTGCAACCCCCCTCGATAGGACGTCATGATGATCAGACCGACGACGAGATTCGATCAGCTACCAAAAATGTTGACCAGCTTTTGCCCTCGTTGAAAACAAACAGTCAGAGACATGCTGCCGGTGGACAAAAGATGGTTGACCTCAAGCCAACATCGAGCATGCTCCGAACAAGCCTCGTAGCAAGCCAAGGCAGGCCCAAAAATAATGTCGGGCATACCAGTGCGAGCCATATAAGGGATTCGCCTGCAAGTATGAATGGGGTTGCTTTCCACGACCAACGTCTTGAAGAGAATAAAGGGCTGAAGCCTCCATCGACGGGGAAGCGCATCCGTTTGGATAGAAAAGGCAGGAAGATAGAGAATATCGTCTCCCACGACAAATCTTTCGACAGGAGAACGCTAGAGTCAGATTCCAGGCCTCCTCATCGACCCAGGAAAATTCCTGTTCATTCATACATCCAATCGGCGAAGGATTTCATCTGGATAGACCCTCTTACATCTCTCGCATACCCAACAGATCTTTGCGAGTATCTTGGTCACAAGAAAGAGGAATCTGGAAGGCACACATTGACAGGAGTGGGCCAGTATTACAGGACTGCGTTTAACATTAAAGGTAAGGTTATTTCGTGTTCTCTTGTTTGCTCACTCATGTCATCATTGTGTCGCTCATCTTACACTCGGCAACCAAGTCTACGGCGCTGCTTTCTACGTTTCCAAGCGTGATGTTCTTGCAGACTCAAAATTTGGCGAGTTTGCGGCCCTCTCAGCTGATGAGCTACGTGAGCGAGATGACTTCTACACACATCTAATGAACATGCCTGATCCCGACGAAGACCCGGCCAGTACCCTGGGAGGGCGTTTCGATCGAACGCTATTCATCAAAATGAATATGCAGCTTTCGACTGACGCGATGCGTAAATCACTCGAAGCTGATTGGTCGCTACTCACGGAGGAAATGAAATCCACCGTCATAGGATCAAGTCTTAGAGAACGCCAGGCCGACGAGCACATGCAGGCGAAAATACAGAGTAAGGAGAACTCATCGAATTGTTCGTGTGGGCAACTGGCGCCCGATGAGTTAAACGCAGATCCAAGCTGTTGCGCGAGAGGGACTGAACTTGTCTTCACGTGGCGCAAGAATGGGGACTTCGAAATCCGTATCGATGGACGAATCATGGATGTATTCAGGAGACCCGATATAGCGAAGGGGATATTCTCAGAGTATCTGGTACGTTCTCAGGTTCGTCTGCCCGCGCTGTACTGGTCAGTTTTGGACTAACATTAAGCCATGCCATCTCTTCGCCCGAAGAACAATGATCCAATAAGTCTTGATGCAAAGGCACGTTTCGCTGACGGATTTCCCTTCCTGCTTGCGCCGCTAGCTCAAGTCAAGGGCATGTTATCTGCAGTACCTCACACCCACGAAAGACCAAAGAAGTCCAAAACCCAACAAGATAGAAGTAGCAACGCCAATCCTGTGCATCGCTTCGTGGATGCGGCCATGAACTCCATGGGCGCCATGAACAATCAGGCACAAACCTTATCCAAGTGGATGCAGGAAAGTGCCGCAAGCGCTTCATCAAATGCCATGAACAGTGCGGTGGACCTAGGTCGGGTAATCAATTCTGAAATGAAACGGCAGAGAATCGAGATTATTGAGAATGCTTTAGCGCTGAGGAATGAGGGCGTAGAAATGCTCTCGTCTCTGGTAAAAGTGTCTCTTGAAGACGAAAAAATGGCGTTGGCGCTTGTGGCTATGCCAAGTTTCTCTCCGTACTCTGCTGGCTTCAACGCATACAACCAGGTTCAAGAAGATGAGTCTGAAACTATCAAATACATTCACAAAGCTCTTCTAGAGTCTGATGAGATTGGAATCAGAGTGGAGCCGACAGTGAATTTTTCACACTATTTATTCTTTACCTCAGTACATGCATATTTGTTCTTGCTGCTTGTAGTCAGTTGGGACACTACTGGAAGTTGCAATTCAGCCAGAAGGAAGGCCAAGAAAACTTAATTAATGCCTCAATCCTTTTATCTCATAGGTATAGAAATGATTTTCTCACCTGCTACTCAGAGACTTAGTTCGGTACTATATCTAACTTCGGCGGCCGCTGGTTTATACATAGAATTGGCATTATCAACGGCTCGGTCTCGGCAGGCCATTCTTGTGCTATGTACCCCCCCCTTGTGTGACTCCTTCTTTCATTCTTCAACATGCCGAATTTGGTGCGCGACTTCAGCCAATTAATTTTGGCCCCCTTTCTGCTACCTATCATCATATTCTTCGCTTTGATCTTGTGGAGTACGTGACGTGCTGCTATGACAACACATCTGCTGCCGAGGCAGGCTGACGAGGGTCTGTCAAAATGACATATTTACTGCTTCAATTCACCCGTTTGGCAGTGCTTCAAGACGGGTTTAACTAGTTACTATAGTGTAGCTACTAGTAGCTAGCTAGTTCTCATGCCCCAGTCAATGCCAAAACAGTAAAATTCTTAAAAAGACTACATTGTTGCATTATTGCTTGTTTAATCTGGTGTTTTGTGCTTGCTTGTTTTAACTATGTATCGACTCCCATGCCCCCTACCCCTACTAGGAGGGAGCTGACCAGAACCAGGCAAAATGAATGAACTAACTTTTTTCCTGTGTAACCTGCGTGATGTAGGAACTGGCCCACGTACCGCCGCACCGCATTTTTAACTATGTACGATAGCTGCCTTGTCAAGTAACGAAACGAGTTCCGACCAACCGACCAACCAACCAACCAACCGAGTTGTTAAACTGCCCTTTTGTGGATATCATTTGATAGCATGTAACCTGATTTATTAAGTAGTTTAGTTTAACTGCCCTCTCTGACGTACTGACGTCAAACAACATCAGAGGACGGAAAATTCCCGGCTTGGTACATCATATGCAGATGGGCCTGGCTGTGCTCCAACATGAACACTGCCCGATTTTGCAAACTTCTGGATTGTGTTTGTTGTTGTTGATTGAAAAAACCAAAAACATGACTCAAAATCGCACGCACATAGTAGTGCCTCAAAAACACAGATAGTTCGACCACAGACACAGATAGTCCGATACACTCACTAACTACCATCATACGTCCTAGGCGTCATGTGCAAATTATTAATGCCTCGGGTCTTGGAGATATTCTCCCCCCCCTGGTATGGAGACAGACATAGTGACATAGCCCTTTGAGTGAGGGGGTCAGAGTCGAGGCCGCCAGAGGCACGGCGTCCGACGCCCTTGCAACCACCACTGACCAGGGGTGGAGTTGGCAGCCACAGGACCCCTGGATATGCTGTCTTCTCTCCTTGTTTTCAAAAAGGAAGGCTGGCTGGCCTCGGCTTCCAGGTGGACTGATATTACAAAAAAATCCACCCACGTGGAGATATATTCGAGACCCTAGCTAGTAGCGCACGCGTGACGCGTCAGCCTCGCGTCAGCACTCGCCTCGAGCGAGATGCGCGATGATGGTCGATGGTCATCGTGCGTTTGTTCCGCCAAAACAGAGGATCCTTCCACTTTTCTGTCAGCCTATCGGCCTCTGTCTTCCCTTCTACACTCCATCCACCATATACCCAATATGAAGCTTTCCCTCGCTCTCGTCCTGACGGCTGCCTCCGTCTCTGCCTTCAGCCCGTCGGCAACTTTCACCCGTCCGTCCACGTCGCTGAATGCCGTCACTACGGCCCTGATCAAGGAACTCCGGGAGGCCACTGGTGCCGGTATGATGGACTGCAAGAAGGTGCTCACTGAATTCGACGGAGATATCGATGCGGCCGCGGAAGAGCTCAGAAAGAAGGGCCTCGCCCAGGCTGACAAAAAGGCGTCTCGTGTCGCCGCCGAGGGAAAGATTGCCATGTCGAAGGTCGATGGCAAGTCGGTCCTAGTGGAGGTTAACTGCGAGACCGACTTCGTCGCGAAGGATGAGTCGTTCTCCGCGTTTGCGAACAGTGCTGCCGAGGCCGCAGCAAAGCTCGGAAGTGAGGATGTCGAGGCTCTCATGGCCGCGTCGGTCGACGGTGGGTCGCTCGAGGATGCCCGTGCCGGCCTCGTCAGCAAGATCGGGGAGAACATTCAGGTACGCCTATCGATCAAAGTCGTCGACTGAGTCACACATGTGCTCATGCAACATTTTCAGGTTCGACGCGTGGTCTCGCGTGGATCCGGCGAGACCACAACTGGCTCTTACATTCACATGCAAAAAATTGGAGTTGTAGTTGAGATCGAGGGCGGAACCGAAGAGCTCTGCACGGATGTCGCCATGGTGAGCACGATGTTTCGCCCTTGCTGTGGTTCGAGGAGTACGATTCGTATTGCTGACGACCATATTCGAAACACGCATAGCACGTTGCTGCAATGAACCCTCCCTACGCGACTAAGGACGATGTGCCATCAGAGGACGTTGAGAAGGAGCGCGAATTCTTGACGTCGCAGGTTGCAGACTCAGGAAAGCCGGCGGATATCATCCAGAAGATGGTTGACGGGCGACTGAACAAGTGGTTTTCGGAGAGCTGTCTGGTCAGCCAGCAATATGTCAAGACGAATGACAGAACTGTCGGAAAGCTGCTGGAAGAGAACGGCGCCAAGATGATCGGCTTCACAAGAATTGCCGTAGGCGAGGGTATCGAAAAGAAGGAAGGTGCGTATTTGTCTTGGTGCTTGGCACACACCCCTTGTCGGCCAATTTTCATTTTTCTTCTTACCCGATCTTTTGAAATGATTTCTCGTATAGATAACTTCGCCGAGGAAGTTGTGAGTAGATTCCATGACAGTTTTTGTTCCCAACTTTTATCCGTGCTGACTTCGAATTCTTTTCTTCAAGGCTGCCATGGCTGCAGGAAAGTAAACGAGTGTAGGGTAGTGTAAAAGGCTAGGCTAATAGTTTTGTATGAGAACTGTCGCTACGATCTCGTCTGCAAGAGGAGGCATGGGCAGTAAGCATTCGAGCAAAATTGTGCAGAAGGCGACACCTCAGGCCAGCGAGAGCATCGGCCCCAAGGTCCGTGTCGCGAAATTGGAGGAGGCAAACCTCCCTTGAAACCAGCGAGATCACATCCTTCGCTAGCCCGTCATTTCCATAGCTTGGGTCGCCTTCCAGGACTGTCCTCGTGCGCTCGAGGAGACCTATCCTCGCCGTAATTTTATCAACGTCTGCCGCAAGCTCCCCATACAGGGCATTCAGGGCTCGTATGCGACATATTTGAGGGGTGTCGACGGGGATGCCATTCCAATTCAAGGGCCGGCCCTCCTCGCTCCACTCCATTTTCAGCCTCCTCTGCGTCTTTCCCGCCTCGATCTTTCTCTTCGCTGCCTCGATCTTTCGTAGCATGTGCGTCTCTTTCTCGACCAAACTTTTTTGCATTGTTTGTTTGTGTGCCTCGTCTCTGCACAGGGCTGCAATTTTCCTCTGTTCCCTTGAGAAGAATAGAAGAGAATGAGATATTGCAACCGCAAGCGCCTTGTCTATTGTGTTTCTCCGCACCTTTTTCTCCAGCAAGCAAGCTCGATTTCAAGAGTTGTGAAGTCCTCACGTGTGGTGGGGTTGATTCTCCTGGCGAGCTGCTCATCGAGAGAGGCTGCAGAAGAAGAAGACGCTGACGTGTGTGCACACCTTCCACCTTCCTCAATTGTGCAGCTTGATAGGGGGCAGGGCAACGTCTCATAATTCTTGATGCAATGGTCTGGATCAATTGCTATTGTCTGAGATGCAGACTCTGCATAAATCATAATCTCAAGCCTAAAAACTGACCCCAAAGGTGTGTGATGGTGTCCTTGACTAGTGCAGTGCTGGAGCCCAAAAGTACGTAAACAGAACCAAAGTAAGTAAGTAAGCCGAGTCGTAAAACGTCAAGAGCAAGAAAATATTTTCACAAACGCCACCTGGCGAGGTATAATCTCTCAAGCAATCGTTTTGCTTGTGTTCTTAGTGCGCTGCTAGTGTTCTTAAAGTAACTACCAACTTCTTTGCGCGCAATGCTTCTGTGAGATGTACGGATTTGTGTTTAAGCTCAGATCATTGGTGGACACAAAACCCTTTCTGTTCCGTGTTGCATCAAAGTTTCTCGAGTATAGAGGTGAGCTGGAAAACAGACGGATTACTTCTTCTGATTTGCAAAAGATTTCTTGAACACATTAGTTTTCTAGATGAAATTAGTGCCACTCCTGAACTCCTGACTGGTGACCAAAGACGATGATGGCTGGCTTGTTGATTGATACACTTTTACTTTTACACCACCACTGCTAGCTGGTGAGCAGCGAAAACAGGGCTTACGCAGTTTTGATTGTAGGAGGACTGAGTGGACTGAGTGGTAGGTGTACTGGTTGCTTTTTAATTGGAGCAAATTCGAGAGGGGAGGAGGTCTTAGCTAGCTAGGTAGAACTTGTGCGATTTAGGAGTCGAAAAAAACAATCGAATTGACCTTTTTCGAAATCACAGTTCGGGTTCCACGTCGGCTATCGATTTGTTAGCGAAATTACTAGTTAATTTCAAACGCCGAATATTCACCGTTTTCCGGCACCAACGTGACGAGCATACATCGGAGATGCCGTATGAACTTTGCTGCACGTCCGAGATATTCCTATCGCACCTTCCACAATTTTGTCGAGCATTACTACGTAGTAGTCGTTTCAGTCGCGCCGATCGATTGAGTTCCCTCCTGAGCGCTAGCCCGCTAATTGAAAAAGGTCAATCCCCCCAACTACTCTCACTCACTCAATCAACCAACCAAGAAGAGAGTCAAGAGAATATCAAGAAAAGTACACGATCTTTCTGGCCTATCTGCGATGCAGCCCCTCGTAGAAAAATAATAACAAAATACCCCGTTTACGCCTCGAACGAGCGAGAGGTCACACAAGACAGGGAAAAAGTACATCGTGTGATGTGTTTCAGGCCAGGTGACGAGGGTACCCTTCCTTCGTTGGACCTCGCCCACGAAAAGCGAAAGGCGCTAGATTGCTTCGCCTCTGCTCTACATACTAGCATTGTAGCGTTGTCTTTGTGTGAATTGCTCAACAGAGCGTGCTCCCTGCCCATATTTGTTGTTGCAGTAGCATAACATAACAGTAAGTAGTAGTAAGGAGCGCAACCGGGATACCGGAGGATACCTATTTACCGCTTACTTGGAATTGTTGAACTCGGGGGTCGACCCCTCATCGCAGAGGCTCCGCCAAGTCTGGCCAGAAGGAAGTGGTGGTGTAGGGGGAGAGTTTGCGAGACTGTCGTCGTAGGGAGAGATTACAACGCTCGCTGCTGAACCATGGTACGACATTCCCCGTGATGGAAGAATCCCGTAGCTCTCTCGAGGATTAATGGGTGTGGGATGTTTGAAATTGAGTCGAACCGTTGTGGTGCGGAGTTCTTCCGGACGGTGTATCGGAGTCTGACTGGCTGGGGGGCCAGTGGGCGAGAGTGCGTTTGTTCGGACCCAAGTCGATTTGACAGCGAACCATCTACTGCGTACGGAGGGAGACAACGTACCTCGTTCGACACAGTAGACAGGAGGACTTGCTGGGCTGCATGGAATAACCCATCTCGTGGACGAACTAACTCGTCCTTCCCCAAATTCAGGTGTCTCTCAAGCTGCAGAAGCGCCTTGCCGCTTCCGTGCTCAAGTGCGGAAAGCGCAAGATTTGGCTCGACCCCAATGAGATTAACGAGATTTCGTTGGCCAACTCCCGGCGCAACATCGCCCGGCTGGAGAAGGATGGTCTTATCATGAAGAAGCCCACGGTTGTGCACTCGCGTAACCGTGTGCGTGTCCGAAACGAGGCCAAGAGGAAGGGACGCCACACTGGTGAGTTCGGGGAAACCGCACATGTCGTCGAGACCGGGGATGGAGAAGATATGTGTCTGGGAAGGGAGACTCTCAACGAATGCCCTGGGAATTGTCTGGCACTTAGTCCCACGGATTAATTTCTTCTTCGTGTCATGACGATTTCCGGGGCCAGATCACCAGTTTGCACTATCCTTGGTCTGCACTGAGAAGTGCACGAGCATAACCTGAGCAAAGCCGGCCAGACAACCGGTGTGTCGTATTCCACGCATCTCTCTTGCACAATTGGAGTTGGTGTACTATTTGTCGCGACCACATTGCCGTATCGGCACCATCCAGCGAATGTTCTGGGTTCATCAAAGACCATACTAACGTGAATTCTTTGTCTTCTAGGAATCGGTAAGCGTCGCGGTACCGCCAACGCCCGACTTCCCTTCAAGGTCCTCTGGATGCGCCGCACTCGTGTCCTCCGCCGTCTTCTCAAGAAGATGCGCGACGCCAAGAAGATTGACAAGCACATCTACCACACCCTTTACCTCCACGCCAAGGGTAACCAGTTCAAGAACAAGCGTGTGCTGCTCGAGACCATCCACACGATGAAGGCAGAGGTGGCGAAGGCCAAGGCCCTAGCTGACCAGGCCGAGGCCAAGAAGAGCAGAGCCCGCGCCCGTGTTGCCAAGAGAGCCAAAAGGAACGAGAAGAGCAGCGAGCAGTAATCACCATGTATCTACTGTATACATAAACGAAATAAGGAAAATAGTGTTATCGGGGTTATCTTTATTTGGAGGTTGTTAAATAGCAGCTCATAGCACAACAGGACAATAGCAAAATAGCGCTTCGTTCGCAACTGACTGGCGATACTTTAAGCCGGAATATGGTAGCCTATCAAAGCCTCTGACTGCCAGTCAGCATGATCTATCATGTGCCGGGCGAATTCTGGATCTACCGAGCGCTTTCGTCTGTTCTGCGGGTCGAATATTTTGCACTTGTTGGGATGGCGCTTGACCCCCGTGGCCCTCTCGATTTTCCTCACGAGTTCCTCGGTGCCCGACGCCAGCAGGGCCTCGTACCGGTAATGCCAAAAACCTTCCACGTTGGCGTATGACGACACGTCCATGAAGTTTCGGATCTTGTCGGCCCTCATTTCGAGTATATTGGCGTACGGGCGCCCCTGATCGTCGCCATGCCTCATCTCGTAGAACGGCTGGTGACTCGAGAACCTATGTTTGCGGTGGTCTCCCCAGAATCCGTCCGGGAAAGGCCGCGTGAGACACGACACGACCTCGTGAAAGTGGAAATTTTCCTGGCATATCCGACCAGTATCGCCGAGTTTCCGCTTATGTTCTCTCCAGGCTTCGTCCTTGTAAAGTCTGTCCATCGTCCACTCCCTCGTGACGAAGTCGTACCAGTCAAGGTCCAGGTGTTCCGGAGCGTGGTGCGGCACGGCCTTCATAGCCCAAGTCCATGTGATCGGGTCGCGGAACATCGCGATCGCCAACGTGTGCTTGGGAATCCTCGATGCGTCGTCGTACTGGAACCAGTGCTTGTACCGTGACAGAGATCGATGGACGGGTATTGTGTGATTGAAGCACGTCCCCAGGTGCGCATAGATCCAGCGCGTGCCCGAGTTCCGCTCGCCTAGGAGTGATATCGACTTGATGGTGCCCTCCTGTGGATCCCGCTGCGGAAATGTACCATCTTCTTCGAGGGCGGTCAAAGAACGCTGGTGTTGGGGTGAACCGTGTTCGCCCGAGACTTGCTGGTCGTAGCTGCTGCCCGGTAACTCAACGAATGTGCTTTCCCGTCGAAGAAATCCAGAGTGATGTTGGTATTCCAATGGAAGGGTCGCGTCAACCTCCTCGTGCTGCCGGGTGTCTGTTGAAAGGTCTTCGAGCACCTGCACCAAGTTCGAGTGCCAAAGCAGCAAAGACGAGGTGCAGAACATGAACGCAAGGCTCAGGCATGCCCGAGCGGCTATCATGGTCGGCTTAGCGGGCACTGGGTGCCGGGGGAGATTATGTTCGATGTTGCGAGGCTGTCGGGGGACTGTGTACCGCCTCGATTTCTACATATCCTCCCAGTTCCCAGGCAGATGTGTCGTCTGTTGTTGATAGTAAAGCTCTTTCGCTTCGCGCCTTGGCTGGGATTGGGGGATTGGCGGGCCGGAGCGAGGGGTCGGGGAATGAGAAAAGGTAGTGCGCACAAAAGAGGCTTCCCTCCGACTCATCAATCATCAATAAGGAGACAGGGTCTGGTGGTTAGAGCGCAAGGTTTTCCGCACTAATATCTTGAGGTACGTGCGCGCGAGACCTCGGCCGACGCGACGGCGCCGGCCGGATGGCAGCGCAGCGAAGCGAAGGGAGAGCAGAGGTAGAGAGGCCACAGAGCATGCAGGCCACAATAAGCGGAGCACGGATCTGAGAGAGCCCTCCGCAGAGAGGCGATCGTGCGCTCGATGCCATAGAGCGATCTCGGACAGTCGTATTGACCCATCCGTGTGTTTTATTGCTGCCTGCAGCCGAGTCTCTCCCCTATCTGCAGTTCAACACTTCAACTTGATCGAAGATGGGTTTCTCGTAAGTCATGATTTTCTCGCGGCCCCTCCGGCTCCGACGTGTAGTGTGTCCCTACACCGTACTCCTACACGCGCATCAGTTGACGACGATACGACAATGAGGGGACGTGTATGAAGCATCGAAATATCTCGAAATATACAGCGCAGCTCATCTCGTAGCGTGGCGTGAGACGCGAAGCAGCCGAGCCTTCTGCTCGGTCGGGACCAAAAAGATCGATCTCTACTGAACACACACTCATCTTTACTTTTGTTCTTGCAACACAAACCACGATACAATCCATCCTCGGACAACGCACGGGCGAAACGACTTACAGTGGCGGGAAGATGATGGGCGGCAAGATGATGAGGGGGAAAATGTTCCTCCCCGGCGGCGAGGGCGACTCGGACGACGACGACGACGATCAGATCTTCGACTCAGACTCGGACGACTCGAGCTCGGACGACAGCGAGGACGACGGCGGCGGCGGGAGTGGCAAGAAGCCGGAGTCGGAGTCCGCCGCGAAGCCCCCGGTGAAGAAGCCGGCGATGAACCTCAGCTCGGATGAAGACAGCGAGGACGAGGATGGTGGGTCCTTTCTTTGGCTTAGAGTGTTCACATTTGTTTACTCCGCGAGCTAATGCGACTCTGGCCATACCGCACTACTGCTGGACCTACAGAGCCAGCCGCGGCATCCAAAAAGCGTGGCAGGGAAGAGGAGGAGGAGGACGACGACGAAGAAGAGGAGGAGGAAGAAGAAGAGGAGGAGGAGGTCGAGGAGAAGAAGTCCAAGGGTAAAAAGAAGCGCCCCAAGATCAGGTGAGGTCAAACACACAGACGAGAAATTCTATTGCGGGGGGATGTCATCACGCCCGTGCATCAATCTCTACCCCACTTACATTCAACTTTGATGCCTTTCAACTAATCAACACCAGCTTCTTCGACGAGGAGGCCGAGGCGTCCGACGACGACGACGAGGACGACGACCGTCTCAAGAACAAGGACATCTCGAAGGAGTACGCCGACGAGGAGACCGAGGCGATGATCGCCCAGCAGAACCGCCGCCGCGAGCGCGAGGGGGGGTGGCTCGAGAACATCGGACGGGGACTCAGCGACGACAAGGCCAAGGACGACGCGGACGTGGCGCGCATAGCGAGGGAGCTGGAGGAGCGGCACAGGAGCCAGAGGCGGGTGGTCCGCCCCGCGGCGGGGGGGCGCGGGCCGGGCGCGCGGGAGGGACGGAGCGCGAGGGCCGAGGCGGCGATGGACGACGACGACCTCGGCGGGCCGTCGTACGGGGCCGTCAGCCAGCAGTCCCTGGTGCCGTCAGTGTCCGACCCGAACCTGTGGATGTTCTCGGTGATCCCCGGGAAGGAGGCCGAGCTCGTCTACCAGATCATGAACAAGTGCGTCGCGTACGCGAAGAGGGGGACTCCGCTGGGGATCACGAGCGTGGTCACGGCCCAGACGAGGGGGAAGATATACGTGGAGAGCTACAGCGAGCCGGCGGTCATGGAGGCCGTGCAGGGGGTTCGGGGCGTTTTGGTCGGGACGATGGTCAAGGTGCCCCTTTCGGATATGACCACGGTGATGCATGTGGTGCCCAAGAAGGTTCCCGGTGAGTGCTCGGATTCCCTTGCTGTTTTTTTTAAAGCGATTCTTAACTCTCTCCACTAACTTCCAACTTGACCTTACCCAGTCAAGAAGAACGAGTGGGTCCGAATGAGCCGGGGCCACTTCAAGGGCGACCTCGCCCTCGTTCGGCACGTCCGCGACTCGGGGCTCAAGTGCGTCATCCAGGCCGTCCCCCGGCTCGACCTGACCCTCTCGGACCTCCCGCCGGAGGAGGCCAAGGTCCGCCGACGTACCGTCCGCCCTCCGCAGAAGTTCTTCAGCGCGCAGGAGCTGGCGGGGATGGGCAAGACGAGCAGCCGGCAGAGGTTCCCGGGCTTGGACGAGCTCATGTGCGACGTCTTCGAGGGGAACTTCTACCACGACGGCTACCTGATCAAGGAGGTGGCCATCGGCACGGTGGTCAAGCCGTGCACCGGCGACGATCCCCCGACGCTCGACGAGCTGCAGCGCTTCCGTCGTAAGAGCCGCGCGACGACCGCCGGCGGCGATTACGACGACGGCGAGGACGGGGGCGAGAACGAGGGGTCGGCGCTGGCCGGCTCGCTCCTCGCCGAGCTCAGCGAGCTGCAGGGGAAGACCGCCGCGGCGACTAGCTCGAGCAACGACCGGGGTCTCATGATGGGGGACACGGTCGAGGTCATAGAGGGCGATTTGGTGGGCATGAGGGGTAAGGTGGTAAGCCTCGACGGGACCACGGTCAAGGTCCGCCCGAACAACGACGCCACCCTCGCCGACCTCGGAGGCATGTCCGAGGTGGAGTTCCTCGTGGCGCAGGTCCGGAAGCACATCGCCGTGGGATGTCACGTCAAGGTCACGGAGGGACGTTACGCCAACGAAACCGGTGTGGTCGTCGCCGTGGAGAGCCTGGAGGGCGACGGCGAGGAGAACGACGTGGACAGCACCGCCGTGGTATTGACGGACATGACGCACAAGGAGATCTCGGTCCGCACGTCGCAGCTCCAGGAAAGCCAGGAGATCGCATCGGGCCAGGACAAGCTGGCGGGCTACGAGCTCCACGACTTGGTCGTGCTCAGCGGCGGCGGGTCCACGAACGAGGTTGGCGTCATAGTCCGCGTGGGCCGCGAAGAGTTCACCGTCGTGAACAACCACGGGATATCCCGCGAGGCCCGCCCGGAGGAGCTCCGCGGCAAGAGGAACAAGGCGTCCGACCGCGCCGTCGCGCTCGACGTGCAGGCGAACCAGATCCGGTGCGGCGACTCCGTGACCATCGTCGAGGGGCCTCACAAGGGCCGGGTCGCGACGCTCAAGCGGATGAGCCGCGCGCAGCTGTTCCTGTACTCGCAGTTCCGGAGCGAGAACGCGGGCATCTTCGTGGTCCGGAGCCGGAGCTGCGTGCTCACCGGCGGGGCGAGGGGGCGGCAGGGCGGCGCCGGGGGACGGCGCGCGGGGAGCACCCCGGGCGACAGTCCGTTCAGCACACCGCAGTCCATGAGCGGGCGGGGTCCCCGCCCCGGGAGCGACAGGGACGACTCCCTCATGAACAAGACGGTCCGCATCCAGGCGGGTCAGTGGAAGGGCTACCTCGGGGCCGTGACGCACACCACCGCGACGCACGTGCAGGTCGAGCTCCACAGCCGGCTGAAGAAGGTCATGGTCGTCAAGGAGCGTGTGCACGTCATCGGAGACCAGTACGGGGCCACCGAAAACGGGGACGGGAACGCCGGCCCCGGAGCGGGGG